>JAFEMH010005421.1:0-163722 GCA_022495995.1 Adenophora triphylla var. japonica
AGGTCCGGTACCGCGTGACAACGAACACATGTCGGTGGGACGTCTGCGGTGCCGATCTTTGTGCAGAAATGGAGGTCCGAGGATGCGGTGAGCCGAGGCGCGTCCTCGACGAAAGAAGAAGCTATCTTACCCGGCAAAAGCTGAAAAAGAGGTATGAATCACAAGAACATCCACTTGGTCGGAACCCTCGGAGAACCCTCGGGAGAGGTTGATTCTTATGTCATACACTCCAGCAAATCTCCCCGGCCTAGTTACGCACGGGAGCCACGACAATGTTTGCTCCATGATCGAGCCCAGGACGAAGCTTCGCACCGCCACCGAAGGCCAGAAGGTCCCAGATAATCCAGCCCTTTGTCTTGGGAAGATCTCAAAGCCACTATTGATGCTTCGGTAAAAGCCATGACGGTGAACGGGTGAAATGCGCCAGATCAGCCCCTTACGCCCAATCGGGCTCCCTCCCGCTCCGGAAGCTTCGGGGAGAGACAAGCAAAACCGCTGAGTCCGGTGAATGTTACGACACGTTCGGTCGAATCCCGGTGAATCCTCCGCGGACGGATAAAAAGGCCAGCCGTACACGAGCCCACGAGGCGAAAAGGGGACCTACGCCAAGAAGGCTGAAACCTTGGACCCCGAGGTTGAAGATCCTGTCTTAACACGCAGCTCAAAGCGCACTCGAGCTAACATCTCGCTCTGGTCACTTACTCGCTTCATCTTACCCGCACATGGCTTCGAGTTGGAAGAAAGCTGGCAGAGACCATGGTTCCCGTCACAGTGACACACGATGAAGCGGTTCGAGATGATTGGCAACGTCAGTACCGGCAATATATTCACCTTCAAACTCGACCTTCCAAGAGCTGGGGGCGACCATAACGAGCCTCTCTCACATGTGATTCAAGCGGACGGCGTCGTCTCCCGCGAGTGTTGGTAGATGGGGGATCATCCCGTAACGTCCTTCCGGCGAAAATGATGGATTTGCTAGGGATCGAAAGCAAGCGATCTAAAAGCATCGACTCGCTTAATCAAGGCATACGACTCGACATCCCACTTGAGTCTTGGGAATAGCCACCTTGAACCTTTGGTTTGGAAAAGCAAAATGGTCCAGAGACGGATTTCAAGTCATACGACATCCCGATCACCTTGGCTTTTGCCATTTTGGGGCGTCACCTTGGCTACATCGAGATCAATGGAGTGGCATCCACTCTCCGTCGGTGCGTAAAGTTCATCCAAGGAGCAGATAGAGCCATCATCTACTGACAGCGTAGTCAGCTGAAAGGACCGAAGCGCCATGACGTCCAGGTCTTAGAAGTCGAAACCCGACGATGATGGCATGATGCTCGCGGGAGTTCACCATTAGCCCAAAGAGCCGAAGTGTGCCACATGAACCTTGCCTTTGATTTGGGATAAGATCCCTCCAGATGAAAATGATGAAGCACATGAACTACATCAGGAGACTCAGAAGTTTGGAAAACGCCATCGTGAGCGCTCAGCCGAGATCATCGATATCGAAAAAGCGAGAATACCACACGGCACAGGATACTCTCCTACTCCCGAACACATTGCGGAGGACAAGCGAGGCTGCACTTGGCAGCTCCACGAGATAACAAAAAGAGGCTTGCACGCAATCTCCCGTCTTCGTCCCTTACGGCTTCGACATGACCCAGTACTTCACGAGGTAAGCTGGCAACTTGGAAGAAGATCCGAAGGAACAAGGGAATTAGGCGATCGGCGCCAAGCAAAGGCTGGCCAGGCAACCGTGGACAAGCTCCGGCGAGAACACGGCAAGATTCGGAGGCCTCGAAACCAAATCCTGTCCAGAAGAGCATTCCTCGACACACCGCCCCTGCCAGGGATCCACGGCTCACCACTATTCCTGGCGAATTTTGGTTCAAGAAAACCCCCTCTTTGGCGGAAGAACTTCAAAAACTCTCTGTCAACACTCACTGCCTTCAGCAAGCCGGGACGAGTACATTCGAGCTGAAAATGTGCAAGACAAAAGCAAGAGACTCCGCGGCGGAGCCGATGCTTGGGGCGAGGCAGTTTGCTCCTTTGCTCTTCAAAGAAGAAATCGAGATGCAGGATCTAATCGATTTTGTTTACGATAACTTTCTGTGATAGCAATGATTGGGAACGGTGACGTAAAGCCTTTCAAGCCCCGTCTCCTATCAAGCTCATTGCCACTCAATAAGCTGGGCCACATTCTCGGGACCTCTTGCACGACAAAAAGGACGCGATCGAACAACTTGGTCGGCCCTCGAGGTCACAGAGTGCAGTGTCAAAGCTCATCACCGAGGTCCATTAGCTTTGAATTTGAGTCTCTCGAGTCATCGATGGCCTCGCGCCGAGGAAGATTACGAACTCGTTTGCCAATAATGTACTCTAGTATGCTCTTAATGAATGCTTCGATCTTTCGAGTATCCTCTCATTGCATCTTTAACAATGATAAATTAACTAACACACGAACGATTAATAACGATTCACTTGATAAGAGCGAGGGCACGCATTAAACCGAACAATACATTAAGCACATCTTTAAGCGTATGTTGTCCAAACGAGAGAGAAAAACCGGGCCCAAGGCTGAGGAGGTTTTAACCAAGGTGGAATTTAGGAGGCTTCTTGAAGAGCCAAAAGAGAGGCATAAAATCGGAAGTTTCTTCGTCGGCGCGAAGCGAGACGCGTTGGTTGTTTGCTCAAAGAGTTCGTGGGTGTGTTCGCTTGGTCCCTACCGAGACATGCCGGGGTTAGATCCTAACATTGTAGAACACCGGATCCCACTTGAATCCAGAGGCCTAAGCCCGTCAAGCAAAAGCTACGCATGAATCAAGCCCAGAATGGTCTTTACAAGTCAAAGAGGAGATCGAAAAAATGCTCCAATCAAGCTTAATGGAAATGATCGAAATTACTGCACTTGGCTCTCAAATATCGTCCACGGTCACCAAGGCCAATGAGAAAAATACTGCAGTACATTGCGTGGACTTCGAGATCTCAGCAAAAGAAAAGTCCAAGAGGGCGATTTTCAGCTGCAACATCGACATATTTGGTAAACCTTCTGACAGAATTTCGAAATCAAAGTCGCCGTGGGCGGTTTCTTGCATTTAATCGAGATCAAGATGGCCGAAGAAGACCAGAAAAGACGGCTTTCCACAGCCCCACGGGAACTGCTTGCTACACGGTGTGCCGTTGGGACTAAAGAACGTTGGGGCTACCTACAGCCGGGCGTGGCAACAGCCCTGCTCCGCGATGTGATCCTTGAAGAGATCGGGAGTGTGCGTCGATGACATGATCGTTAGCTCAAAGGGATCGAACGGACAACACCTCACGAGACTGAGAAAATTCTTCAATCAGCCTCAGAAGGCAGCTCATTAGGAAGCTTAACCACATGAATGCACATTTGGGGTTAGCCAGAGCAAGGTTTTGGGATACGTGGTCCCACTTAGAGAGGCGTCGAGGTGGATCCTCAGGTCAAAGCTATAAACCCGAAATGAGACCACCGCAAGCTCGAGACGAGAGGTAGAAAAGAAAGCTTCGTGGGCCGCTACAAATATATGTGGCCAAGCTTCGTCGACCGGTCGGCCTCTACGTGCGAGCCAATCTTCAAGGCGATGAAGAAGAACGCCGACATCGAATGGAACTCGAGAATGCCAGGAATGCCTTTGAAAAAATAAAAGCATACCTTGTGAGTCCTCCCGATTCTCTGTCCTCCCCACGAGGAAAAGCCACGTGCTATACCTAGCATGGCCGACACCGCAGTTGGAGCCATGCTGCATCAAGAAAAGAAGGAGTCACGGGTCGAAACGCCGTCTGCTTCGTCGATCGAAAGTTTGAGGCAAGCGAACTCAATTACTTAGCCCTCGAAAAAACACAACGCGGCTCTGGTATGGGTTGTCGGGAAACTACGGCACTGTACGATCGCGCACGGTACACTTGGTTTCCAAAATGGACCCGATCAAGTGCCTCTTCGACAAACCATCTCTGTCAATGAGGCTCGCCCAGATGGTCTTTCTTCCTAGCGGGTGACGCCAGTACGTAAGCAAAAAAAAGTCAATCAAGGGACGGGCCATACTTAATTTGGAACAAGTGGTGATTTCCCAACGACGAGGCTCGAGGCCACGAACCACAATTTCCAGGGCGAGGGAATCTTCGCAATCGAAGGCGAAAACCGATGGCAAGCTTGTTCTTTAGCCGGAGCGGCCAACCGAAAGGAAACGGCGTCGGTATGCTCTTGAGTGGATCCCAGGGGCAGAGCACGCCCGATTACTATAAAAGCTCAGTTCGGAAGTAACCAACAATGCCGCCGGAATATGAAACTTTCTTATTTCTTTGGACTACAAACCGCACTTTCGAGAGGAATGTCGAGAAGCTTCGAAGTTTATGGGGACTCGGCCTTGATCATCGAAACCAAGTCTCCAGCAGAGTGGGGAAAACCATAGACCCGGGCTTGCAAAAATACCATGCACTGCATAGAGGACCTCATCACACAATTCGAAGAGAGTCACCTTCCATTACTTTGCCCAGAGGAATGAAACGGGTTTGCGGATGCCTTAGCCACCTTGGCTTCCCTTGTGGAAATCCCACGAAGGAAAAGCCAATCAAACCCTTGAGAAGTCGGACGAAAGGAAATTCACACGCCTACGTTGTGAGATCGAACCCGGAACCTAAGCCCAGTCGATGAACCGTGGTATAACCGAGATTTTCCAATACCTCAGAGAGCGGGAAACCACCTTCATGAACAAGGAAGACCCCTTGCCAGAAGAATTGGTCAAAAGCAAGAGCATCATGGCCACTAAAACGCCTGGCCTCTCGCTTCGTCATCCTCGGAGACATGTTATACAAGAAGCATTTCCCTGCGGAGCCACTCCTCTGGCTGCGTCGGCCTTGAAGAAATGAAGCAAGTTCATGAGCAGGGAGCTCCTAGCGGGGCTTGCGGTCCCCGCGCTGGCTTGCGAGCCACGATGCAAATCATTTACGGGGATGGGCCTCTTCTTGGATCTCCGTGGAGCGAGATTGCATCCCACTTTGTCCGAGAAGGCTGCGACAAGTGCCAACGGTTCTCCAGCCTCAATCATCTACGCCGCACGATCTCTCTTGCGTGACTACACCTTGGCCCTTTGCCACTTGAGGGAATTGGCGTCATCGGAAAAATGGCTCAGCCCGAGCATGACGATCGCGGATTAATCTTAGTAGCCATCGGCCTAACTTCACCGAATAGGTCGAAGCCAAAGTCCTACAAGGTACTCGCCTCCTAGAAGGTCGTAGCATTTCCTCGAAGAAAACATCATATGCCGATGCGGCATCCCAGATGAGGTCATATCGGACAACGGCTCACGCTTCGAAGGGGAATTCGACAATTTGTGTTTGAATTCAAGATCACACGTCTAAATCTTCTCCCTAGACCACAAAACAAACGGCGCAGGTGGAAGCGGCAAAGCAAAACCCTCGAAGCGGATCATCAGCTAAATGACCACTAGAGGGCGAGATTGGCCCAGAAGCTGCACTGTACGCTTTGGGGCTACCGCGCGCATTCGGTCGAAACGGCCACGGGAGAAACCCCATTTGCCACGGCGTACGGGATGGAAGCGAGTCCTTCCCATCGAGCTAGAAATTCCCCTCGCTCCACGTCTTTTCTTTGGAAAATGACATCAACGAAGTCGAATAGCTCCGAGGCTTCGACATGGCCAATTGGCTCTACACTAGATGAGAGCTGACAGTAAGGCCATGGAGCAACGTCCGAGGAGCTGTCAGAGAGCGGGATGGCTAGAGCTTTCGACAAGAAAGTGAAGCAGAGACATCGAGAGAAGAGAGTGACCTTGTACTTTCGAAAGAAAAGCCTCCCACTCGAACCCAGCCCCCTTTGGGAAAATGGGAACCCACATGGATCGGCCACTTTCGTGGTTGAAAGATCTTCTCGGGTGTGGCATGAAGCCTAGCAGGGCCTAGGCAGCAATCCCTTCATGAATCCGAGTCAACGAGGAAGCAAACTTCGCGAGATACTGCCCGCTACGAAGAAGAAGCAGCTGTGCATCTCTTGGCACTCCATGTAGTGTCGAACTACGCGGAACTGAGCCCTGCAGTCAGGGAACGTAGGCAAGCGTAATTGGTGAGTCGTCCTAAAAATACACAAAAAAAGTCAAAAGTTTGAATGTCAATCAAGACCTCCATCAAGCTCCACTTTTCAAGAAACACGCCCCGGCGAGTCACCTTGACCAAGTCAAACGGCGGCGGCAACATCCAGGACATCCGAGGGTCACTCGGCATCAAGCCGGCGGACTCGTGTATGCAGCTTCGAACGGGGGCTTGTCACTTCGCCCTAAATGCGCTTCAAAAAAAAAAAAAAAAAAAAAAGAGAGAGCTCGAGCAAGGGCTACTTCACAAAAAAAAAAAGAGCTCGAGCAAGGGCTCCGCATGAAAAAAAAAAAAAAAAACAATAAATAAAAGAAAAAAAAGAAGCTCAGCTTGGAAGAGCAAAAAAAGAGGTCGAAACAGAGGCCCACGCCGGCAAGAGGCAAGGAAGCTACGAAAAAAGACCGTCAAAATGACATCAAGGGAGCATTCAACCTCTCGGCCAAGCCTGAGAGGCCTCGGCAAAGGGGATTGCCGTCAAGACTGAGGCTTGCTTCGAGTCACGCGGATACAACGAGAAAAATCAAAGATGGACGCAAGCCAAAAGTGCGCAGAGCTGACAAAGGCGAACAAGAGATCTTGCGTCTCGACAAAGCTTTAAAAATTAAATCACAAATCACTAACGGTTACAACATTTCTTGATGAGTTCAAGCACGGTCTACTCTCGAGTTCTAACATGCTAAAAAAACTGACTTAATACATTTAACTAATAATGTGTTTGCGTACGTGAATGGATACCTAGGAGGTCATTCCGCGCCATACGCGCTTGTCCCCTCGCCATTCTTTCCCTTTCTTCCCTTGTCCCAGGCCCGGAGTCTTCTTTCGCTCCACGTGAACCAACTCTGCGTCTCTCGGTCAGAGATCACGGGGTCCTCCCCGTAGAGTCAAATAATCCGGTAGCTCTCGGGGCTTCATTCGCCGTGCTTCGGCTCGGATCTCCTCCCTGCGAGTACAGTAAAGAAGGACCTCTCCTTTGTCGGTCGGTCAACTCTAGTCTCGTAGTCAAACAAAGTGTCTCCCGTCACATCGAAGGAGTCGGACCGGGCTTCAGAAACTCTAAGGCAGCCTAGGCTAGCTACAGGCTCAATGCAGTTTCCCGGGGCCGAGTCGCTGCGCGCACGCTCTCCCAGGAACCACTTGGGACTACTTGACATCTTGCTGTACCGGAGCCGGATGCTTGAGTCGTCGGTACAACGCTCCCGGCGTCTAAGGAGTACATGCGAGAGGGAAGCGGAATACTTCCATACCCTCGAACATGCAAAGAAAGCCACACAAAGGAGGGAGCTACACTCATCTGAAGAACCACCACGCATTGTTAGTAAGGTCATCCCAGCCCAATAAAGAGCTCTGCTTCATCCCAAGCTGGCAGGGAAACAAGCGACGGAATATAGAAGGAGGACGAGGAACAAACCCTGGAACTCGACAACGTAGGACCGCTTCTGCGAGATCCTCACTGGTCTCGATCCTCCCGAGTGCGGAACCAGCGGCGGAATCGATGCATTGAGAATTTTTGTGCCAATCCATCTACTCCCGGGCGGGTGATCCGTATCGACACAGAGGTCGGCGAGCAAATGACCACGCGGGCTAAACGGCACGTCGAGGCCTCGGGCATGGCTTTGGGAAGTCTCTCTCGCGGCCACGCAAGGTGTGACGGGGGGCTTCCCCTTTCGTAAAAGCGATCCACGAGTGCGCCGGACGATCGATACCGCCATGAAGAGTCTCCCCCGGACCAACGGGACAATATCCTCTCCGGCTTTGCGGTGCCCCTACCACATCTAGTGACGCCCATCACAAATACTTGAGGAGGCGGCCGGGAAAAGCGTTGCCGTCGCTATCATGCCTGTAAATGCGAATACATCCCAAGAGACATCCCAGCTCTCGTCATCGGCCATGCTAGGCGCTCACGGCGGCTCGAAATGTCGATATGACCCGAGATGAAGGATCATGCCACCGCACTTCTTCCAACGAAGCACGAAGAAAGTACTGCAAGCTTCACGCTCGCAGCACCAGCGCCAACGAAAAGGAGAGCGAGATGGCCTCCCCTCCGGTCCTCCCTCAAGCCCGAAAATCCTTCGAAAGTGGGCACCATTTCATTGTAGGAGCTTCGGTACACGTGCCTCCTCACATCCCTGGAAACTTGCGGCGGCCCATAACAAATCCCAATCGGAGACAGCTCCTTAAAAGACGAAACCGAGCAAAATACGGCTTCCTTACCTCAGCCCGTCTACGGATACCTCATAATGCAGCCTTGCATCCGCGTTTCGATTTAGCTCGAGAAGTGTGCTTGCCTGCTCTGCGAAAGCCTCGGCAAAATTCTAGGGACGTACGAAGAATCCATGGCAAAAATGGAGGTTCCTAGAGAAAATGGGGAAGAAAGCCCGAAAATGAGTACGCGAAATGGGGGAAATGAGGAAGAACAGGACCTTTGGAAAGCATTTATGTCCTTCCCAAAAGCAAGGTTGGTCCATACGGACCTGCTTTGCATACTAAGCTATGTCCGTACGGACCTCCTTGCAAAGCAGAACCCATTTCCCCGGCCAACGGTACAACGAAGCCCACTTTACGTCTCCGGCCAAAACCTTGCTCCCAAGCAGTCCAAACAGCTTATTGCCCAAGCCGTTCCCGCTGAGCCTCTGTACCCTTGAAGCTCACGGCTGTGACTCCGTGGAATGTACAAAATAAAAAAAATAATAATAGCAACAATTTCTAGGACAAATCCGGGAATCACAAAAATAAATGACATTAAATCTTAAAATAAAATCTTTTTTGTTTGCCACGCAAATACATGTGTTTTTATTCTGAGTACCAAATAAATATCTGTTGCTAAACAAAAAAAAAGGGATATGAAAAGAGGGATAGCAAATGAATACTAATCGAGAGCTCCTCGGCATCATCATCCTGCGATGAGTCCTCCAAAGAAAAGTCGGGCATCGTGAACTGCGCCGAATCATCCTCGTCGTCGGAATCTGGGAGCACCGCTAGGAGGCTCCCAGGAAAAGTACTAGGAAGGATCGAAATCGGCGAAGGATCGAAGAAAGAAGGCTCACGCGAGAACCCTCGCCACTGTGCGCCGTGCGGAGCGTGAGAGCGATAAAGAGGCTGCTCCCTCGAAGGCCTGCGGCTCGAAGATGTCCGGCATCCATGCTATCACAGCCCTCGAGATCCCTCTGCTGCGGCTCCCGGCTCGGCTCTAGCAGGCGGAGGAACGTCTGAGTGCCTTGAAGGCGCATAGGCTCGTCGCCGGCAAGCGTGCGAAGCCCGAGCGGGATATCTTCGAAGCCATCTTCTTCGTGAGCTTCGACCTCATCGCCCACGTAGCAGGCGTCGGCATATCATAGAGCTCTCCCCGGGACTGCACCAAGCAAACGGCCAAGGAAACGCTGTGTCTGATTGCGGTTATACTCGACAACAAAAAAGAAAAAAAAATACGCGAGAAAAGATGCCAAGATGGAAAGAGTCGGCCAACGGCTCGCGATCTATATCAGGATCGCTCTGTATGCGGCGGAGAACTTTGCTCCGGAACGCAGGTACGGTCACCCTCCTCCTCGGCCGTCCCCGCGGACGTACGTGAAATCCGGTCCAGGCATCGGAACCTCTGGGGAGGCTGCGGGCCGGCCTCTCTCTCCTCGCCCAGGTACTGCCGCGTCCTCGAGCTTCCTCCTCACGAAGGCCCCGTACTCCTCTCCGTATAAAATGAACTCCTCGCGCCAAACACGCGAGGTACCTCTGAAATGTGGCACGTCCATTGTCCCAGGAATCAAGCATCCCCAAAGGGAGGGTCCGCTCGGGGCCGCGGGGAAGCACTGCCGGGAGGCCACGTCTTTGCCCGAAAGACCCGCTCTCCAGTGCAGTACATGACATCCTGATCGGCCCGAACTCGGCATCTTCGCCCGCAGCTCCGGTCGCCTCGGGAGTCCTCAGAACTCTATCTCCACTCATGACGAGGAGTCCCACGGGAACAAGACGGAAACCCCTGCACGGCTATCTCTCCTGAGACGCTCACTTTGCAACGTCCCAGCTTAGGCGATGAAGTGGTGAGCACCCCCTGTGGTCCTCCTCTTCCTCGCCGTACGAGCCCGACCCTAGCCGGTGTATAGCGAGAAGTGCAGCCCAGCGGCCCCAGGATCCCTATCCCCGGGAAACGGCTGGGAAAACCTCATAAAACCACACACAGCTGACAAAAGAACGAAGAAGGCTAGGGCTTAGGCAAAAGACAAACGGAGAAAAGACAAGTTGCTAAATCAAAAACAGACAAATAAGCTCATTACCTCAGAGCAAAGTCAAAGCAAGCGACGAAGCTGGCCACGCCAGAAGCTAAGCGCGGTCCGAGGAGAAGTAGAGCTCGGCGAAGCCGGTGCCTACTTCATAGCAATGTCACAGAGACCACTATCAGGAGATCAATGGCTCTCAGCCGAAGCGCAAAGGGCCGCAGTCGCGTGGTTCGAGAACGCAAGTCTCGGGCAGTGCATGCACCACCTGAAGGAGCGCGCCAGCTTGCTCCGTGGCTCGTCAAGCACAGGCCGTACACCCCAGGATGTAGGCCCAATGCGGACGTAATCTTCGACTCAGCGTCATTGGCTGCTCTGACATGCCCGAAGCCCCTGCGAGGCGAGGCTCAAGCGAACCAGCCCGCGGCTCGGTGGCGGCCGGCACATCTCAGGCCCGTCATCTATCCACTCCCGCCACTTTGAAGGAGGCCGGCAAGCGTCGGCGTAATCGGCGGGCGTCTTCGCCCCACTCAACGGCAAGGCTTCAACCACCGGCCGTCAGCGTAAGGCCGGTGGTATCGCCCACTCAGCTAGCGGCAATCCGAGTAAAGGCCAGGCAGAAGCCCGCTCTTGTTCTTCCTCGTGCCGATCAAGTGTAAGGGTTCTCGGTGAAGCGGCAGTTCAACCTCCAGGCCACCGCGTAAGCAGGTATCGCCCGCCAAGGCCTGATTAGCGCCCAAGCCCACTTGAGCCACGTTATTTCGCAAGACCGGACAACTCGGCCAGCACAGCGCACGAGGCACCTCAAAAGGGAGGTCCATCGAAGTCGATTCGCTTCACGGCATGAATCAACCGCGAGGCCGTAGACGTAAGCGGCCCAAACTGCAAGAGAACTCAGCGCACGTCCCAGCCAATTCAAGTCATCGATGGATGTAGCGCCGAAGACCAACGCCGCTTCAACGGACCGGCGCAGCTGACCGCCACAAATCGTGGCCAGGCTCCAGCTCCTGACGCAAGTGAAGCGGAAGTCATACGATGAATTTGCGTATCGGCCATAGGCCGCTCATCCTTGCGTTTCAGCAGCCTGAAAGCACGCCTCCCGAAAAGCCCGACTGACACCTCGGCCGCGAAAGGAGGTCGGAGTCACAATCCCCGACAACTCAGCACGACGCCTCCAACGGTCCAAATGGTGATAGCAATCACCGGCCCAGCTCATCTTGCCCGCCATAAGCCGAGAGCTCACTCCCAACCAGTCGAAAGGAATCAAAACTGGCGTCATCCCGTAAGCCTCAAACGCCGGTCATACCTTGAACACTCGACATCGCCTCGGCATGAAAACAAGCACGCAAAGAGCGGATCTCAGTCCTCTCGACTAGTCCTGGCAGGCACGTAGCGCCTCCTGGCTAACGGCTAGAGGAACGATGGTGAAGCAATCATCCCGGCGCGCCATACATCAAAGCTATGCGGCTAGAGAAGCCACCGCGGTCATCGTGAGTCTCGCGCATTACTATCCTTTCGACGGTGAAGGCGATTAAAGTCTGCTTACGCGTTACAGCCTCATGGCTGGTAGAAAGGACAGGATTGAAGTCCTCGCGCGTTACATCAAGCCGCCGCGCGGGTAGAAGGCGATTCAAAGTCCTCGTGCGTAACATCAGCACCGCCGAAGAAGACGGTCAAAGTCCTCACCGAGGCGTAAGCTGGCCTTGCCCCGCCCGGAAAGGCGATTCAAAGTCCTCCCGGCGTGGCCAACAACCGCCGCCGAATCTGCCTCAGCGGTCAAAGAAAGTCCTCAGGTCTGGCACCAGCCGCCGCACAAACGACCTATGATGAAGGCGATTCAAAGTCACTCCGGCGTACGGTCACCAGCACTCCGCAGTTGACGGTTTGAAAGTCCTCCCGAGCGTGCGCACCTTACGCCGCCCACCTTGATCATGGCGGAGACTGAAGTCCTCCGGCCATGGCATACGCCACGTGCCTTACGTCACTTGAAGGGCAATTTCAAAGTCCTCAGTGGCACCCAGCTGTAATCGACGAAGCACGGTGATCCTGCATCTATCTCGGCCCGGAAGGCCCACGTTAAACCGCGTGCCAGTGAGCCTTAGCGGAAAATGCGCTAAAAGCCTTCGCACGTCATACACTTATCATCCACATTTATACGGTCACGGGACACCGCACGTCCTTATCATGACGCGACCGGTGACCTCAGGACGACGCTTCACCGCGTCCTTTATCGGGAACACACAGCGGTCGCACCGCGGCCTCGGCGCCGACATCCGCAGTCGCTTCGATGCGGTCACTTTCCATCGCCGACGCGCCATCACGCTCCTACAGAACTTATCGACGGTCACCACGAACGGTCGGCCCGGAAGCAGTTACCATGAATCACGTAGGAATCTACGGTCACTCGAGGTCGGCACCACGTTGCACTATACGGTGCTTTACGGTCGCGGGCCTTCGCGCGTCACTTTATCACCATTTATCTGGTCGCAGGGGCGCGCTTCGGCCACCGCAGCTTGATTCCTATGCCGGTCTTGGGAGCCGCGACCACGGGGTCGGCATAGAGCCTATACGGTCACCCAGGACGCCACAGCGTCCTTATCACCGAGCCTATGCGGGTCACCCAGACGCTCACCACCGTCCTCACCACGACCTCGGCCCGGTCACGCCAGCGACACTTCAGGGCACCACCACGCCCGTATTCACGAACACTCACCCCACACCCGAACTACGACCGAGGCTTGATTCCCACCGGGGATACGTAGGAATCCTCTCACAGGGTCCAGCCTTATTGACCTAAACGGTCACCCAAAAGGACACCACCACGTCCTCACTTTGACCCTCACTTGGCCACTTCCTCTCCCAAAGACGCGATCCAGACAGACCCTTATCTTATCGGCGACCCCACTTCTTTCATAAGTGACGTCGTCGAGGGCTTCGTAAGTACCCCAATCCTTGGATCACTCCCTTTCAAACACACGGGAAACACCGTAGACTCATCCACGCAGCCTCGTAGACCTCTCTCACTCAAAACCCTCTCAAAACCCTCAAACCCCCAACCAAACCAAGGGAGGAGCCTTTCTCGGGATAAAAAGGGACAAAAGGACCTTTTGGGAATTTTCAGAAATCGGAAAAGCAATTAAGGTCCGTACGGACCTCTTTGTTTCAATGATTACTAAATCCCCTTAAAGTCCACAATATTCCCTCAAATCCGGAAGAAATGATGACTTCCTCTGCAGAGTTGGTCCGTACGGACCTCTTTGCATGCAAGATGGTCCGTACGGACCTTATTGCATGGGGGACATCATCATTCCGAATATTCTCCATCATTGCAGATTCCCTCAAATCGAGGAAATCCAAAATTCGGATAACCAAGAAGGTCCGTACGGACCTCTTGCTCCGAAATTTTACTATAAATGAGGGCTCCCCCTCCTCATTTTCACACACCTCCCACTTCTCTCTTCCTCCCTAAGCCTTCGGCTCCCCTCTAAGACCTTTCGAGGCATTCCCGGCCCCTTCGGATCCTTCCGAGGCCTTCCGAGCTCCCTTGTGGTGCTCGAAGCCTCCCCGAGGCGCTCCCGAGACGCTCCCGCGCTGCCCGAGGCACTCTCGAGGTACTCTGAGGCCCCTCGTGGTACTCCGAGGCCTTGCCTGGTCTTTCCACGGTGTCCGGCTCTTTCAGGAGTCAAACCGACGATCCCAAATCACGCGAAATCCCGCCCGAGTGACTCACCGCCACACAACGCACTTGCCAGGAACCTCTCGCCCCGAGTGATCCCGACGATCCCCACGCACGCCGAACCTCTGCCCGTGAACGGCAACCCAGAACCTCAACTCACGCCGAAACTCGTCCGCGGACAACCGGTCCCTCCCGAAGCAATCCTGATCCGTACCCGGAACGCTACTCCGACCTCAAACACTATTCCCCTGCGGAAGCACAGACACGAACCAACATTGGTAAGGCTTCCTTCCTATTCTATTTCAATACATT
Organism: Adenophora triphylla var. japonica; assembly: GCA_022495995.1. NCBI lineage: Eukaryota > Viridiplantae > Streptophyta > Magnoliopsida > Asterales > Campanulaceae > Adenophora > Adenophora triphylla. The sequence goes on from JAFEMH010005421.1 coordinate 14,314, forward strand.
TCAATACAATGTAGACATCCGATACTGACATGCATTTTTAAAAGCACACACACACACACACAACATTTTAAAGGATATTAGGGGTATCCGAAAGACTCGTTTTACGAGGCTACTCGGTGAGCTCTAATATTCTAATATTCTCTTCCTGGGAGTCATCGACCTCCGAACTCAAAATCTCATCACACAAAAACAGTTTAAAATTTATCTTTAAACTGATGCCCTTTTTCAATGTTTTGGGCTTAATAAAAACGGCGTGGCGACTCTACAAAATGCGAAAGCAAAACGGCGAGACACCTCCAACACGCAACGCTAAAACGGAATGAGCCAGATGCCGGGCGCGATTGTGCGCCTCTGATCCGGCGACTTCCCGAACAGCGATTTAACGCGAGATCACACGGGGCTCACGCGCGCGAGCCGGATCCCGGGTAATTTCAGTGGCGACTCCAAAAGAAAATATCATTATTTTTTTTCGGGCGAGCGTTCATTCAGTGGCGACTCCGCTGGGGAGTTTGAAAAACTTTTTGTTCTAAAAAGTGAAGACGATACTTGGTATATAGGTGGAAACCACTAACCTTCCTGTATTGCTCCCTAACCCGGGGCTTGGGATAAATGGTGGTCTAACAATCCCACGTACCAGTATCATTCTTCTATTTTCGAAAAGAGAAAAGTTTTTCTTAAGAGAGTCTAACTTTCCTCAAATCAACTTGGACAATTTCGACATTCACCTTGTGTGTGCATTTGTGTCATTTTGTGTGCTCAAATGCACCTTGCCATGCTTTGGTATGTGGCACTATTGGAAGCCGGGGCTTCCCCCCTTGCAATTTGCTCTTCCCGTTGATCGTAACAGTGCGGAATGACGCCTGGGACTACAGCTACTGGTAAATTCTGACATTTGGGGCAGTCCCCTTTTGTCGTGCTTTGACTCATTCTTTTGCTTTTCCTTTGCATACTGCATAAAAAAATCTTTTACAAAAAAAAGCAAAAAAATAAAAATAATATTTTCCTAGAAAATACCTTCACACTACTCGCACTCTACCCGCACATAGAGTTAGAACCCGGGAGTGTACGGACGGCATCGCGGAAAGTGACATGTTTCGCTGACGTTTGAGCGCCTAAAGTCCTCCTAGCCAGTGAGTCAGCCAACACTTGTCCGTGACACACTTTTTACCGTGACCGGTTGGTTTTTGGCCAATACTTTTCAAAACATTTCCAAACTCGGTTTTTCAAGATTTTCTCACAAAGTCCGAGTCATGCTTCGTCTCTGAAAATCTTGGCATACTTTTCCTCTTCGTGTCGAAATCACGACATAATTCAAACGTAAGTACGCGTTAAGATCTCTACATATCTCGACGTAGGTACATATCGATTTCTCGGCTTGGCTTCGTAAGAAGTCATGACGCGTTCTCGACATGTGTCAACACGGGACCATGTCGATTTCTTAACGCATACTAACGAGAGTTATGCCGAAATTTCGCCACCAAGTGACGAGAGGCCATACCAGATTTCCAACTCGAAAAGAGGAAAGGTCATTGCGGTCTCGTACGTTCAAACGTACGCTCGACCCTCTCTCCTCCCGAGTTTAGACGTTGACTTGGACTTGGCTTTGAAAACCCCGAGTTTGACTTGTTTTGGCTCGTATGCCCATAGGTTCGTTCTCCCTTTCGGTCGGTGGGTTCCACGTGCCCTATAGGACCTCTGTCGGGATTGTCCGTCCCGGAGGTGCAATACAGGGAGTCTATAGACGTAGTGATGGAACCCACTGATCCAGGAATAGCGTAGAATGCGAAAAAGAAGGTTTCCCCCTTTTCCAACCATTCCTAGGATTAATAAAAATCATTTTTAAACAAAAAAAATATATATAAAAAAAAAGCATATGCATGAGTCAGTCCTCAGCCTATCCTCTCCCCTGCCTGAAACCGTTCTCTCCCCCTTATAGCGAGCAAGCATTGGGTCAGAGTTCCGGGCGGTCGGTTAATCAGTCTCTCTCTCCAGTCAAGGGTTCATTTCCAGCAGTCTCAGAAATGGCAGATTCGCAGGTCTCAGCGGGTTTGGGTCCGAATGCAATTGTTGATCCAGCTCAGAATCAGAATGTCAGTCAGGGTGTAGGGCCAGATCGAGGTCAGAATGCGGGACAGGATGTCAGATTTGGATCCCCTCTCAGCTCTGAAAACGGTGAACAAACCAATCCTCCCAAGTTCATTTTCTTCCATCAATATGCTCAGTCAACAAAGTTCACCCCCGTGACTTTTCCGGCCCGTTTCTTTGGACACCTTGTACTTGCTCCAGCTGCTCCATGGCCCCAAATCCCTCCACTTCCACCAGTATCATAGGCACGTGACTGATCAATGTCTCGGTCTGCGGTAATGGAATCCAGAAGTTAACAGGAAATGGAAAGCTCAAGCGTCCTGGCAATCTAACCAGCGAAGAGTAGGTAGGCTAGGGGTTACCTATCCTTAAAAAAAAAAAAAAAAAAAAAAAAAAAAAAAAAAAGGAGTCTCTCAGTCAACCTTCGTAGTTTCTAGTATTCTCCTCTTTCAATCAAGTCCTCCTTGGACATTGTAATTAGTCTTCAATGAAAGAGTCTTCTTCTTTTCTTGCTAGACTTAAGACATTATTTGCACACCTACATTACATTTAATGAAATGGTTTTATTTTATATTATCACTTGCATTACTCAACAAATAATCTCTTGAAATAATTAACATTCCGATTAATCAGGGTGAGAAAGTCAACTAATGCATTCCCCATACACTTTCCTTACCCCACAAAAAAAGCCTTCATCAAGCCATACGCTTCCCAAACCATGTCCTCACCTTCACCTTGACCAATTCAACGACGACGGCATCGTCAAAGGACAACAAAAGGCCACTCAGCTTCGAAAGATTGACCCCATGTCGACAACAACCTAGGAGCTTGGCTTAGACCTCAAGGGTATCAAGAAAGCTCAAGCAGGGGCTTGCCTTGGCCCTCAGGTGCTTCAAAAAAAAAAAAAAAAGAAAGTCAAAATGTAGTGCAAAAAGAGTAATACCCACTAGGTCGAAAATCCTAAAAAAGGACAAAGCCTAGGCAAAAACGAGGTTGCACATATATATATATATATATATATATATATATATATATAAAAAAAAATCTTAGTGCAAAAAGAGTAATGCCCAGCCTAGGCCGAAAATCCCAAAAAAGGGCGGTCTAGGCAAAAACAGTGGTTGCACATTAAAAAAAAATGAGGCCAAGGACCCAAGACCGCCAATCAAAAGCTTGACGGACAGCAAAATCAAAGCTCGTAGAATGAAAGTTGTCGATAACAATGGGGTGGTCGAAGCAAAGCCGAGAAGCATTTCATAAGCCCGTAGGCACGTGCAAATCCTTTCTTCCCCAATAAAAGAGGAAGTAATCAGAAGCAGTCGTCCAAGAATGACTTGGTCAAGGAATCATCCCAAGGCCCACGCCTCATCATCCAATCTTCTCATCCGAGCCTTTTCACTAAAGGAACCACAAATCCCATTTCCCAAAGCTCGAAACAGCCCGGCCGAAGCCGAACTACGGCGACTCCGAGCTCCTCACAATGAGGGGAACGTAGGCAACCAGGAATAGTCCGGTCGAAATCACAAACAAATCTCAGAAAAACCCGGTCTCACCAAAGACCTCCCTATACACAAACCTTTCTTTCACACCTAGCCAACCTTGATCCGCGACATTGGTTGACTTCCCCCTCATGATTGATCAGAATGTTTTTTCATATCGAGATTATTGGTTGAATAACCCGAACATTAATAAAGGGTTTTAAGCAATCTTGTGATCATTGTAAATAAAACAAGTTTTCAGATGTCTTGACAAGTCTTCCTTTTTTACATCTTAGGAAAAATAGTGCTAAACACCGATTTTCAGTCAGCAGGGGCTTCCATACACTTTTACAAACCTTTATACGCTTATACTCTCTCAAAAGAGTCAAACCCAAAGCGAGTTTTCGTGCCTACATCGAATAAGGCCATCAGAAAATAACACAAAATCGGGATTTGTTCCCACTTTTTGAAAAATATGCCCCTGCATGTATAAATTCTCTTCTTTTACATCTTCTTAAGGTTGACTGAGTGACTAAAGAAAATAAGAGAGCAAAGGATAGGTTTATTCCCTCTCCGGTTACAATTCACATCAGGGATGTCTTGAAACTCTTCAAGATTGGAGCTTCGCCAAGCCATTTCTTTAGACTGGGGCTTCTTTGGTCATCTTTGGGATCCGCGTCAGGTTCCTCGCTACATCACAACATGGATTCAGTCTTATCCAGATTAGCCTCAGGATCACTTTTGTAGTACCAATCAGATTGGGACTGCCGTCAGGACATCATCCGGAACTCTATCGAGTCATCTCTTCCAACCGGGGCTTTTGCCAATGAAAGGATCTCCCCTTGCTTTAACAAAACATGGGGCTTCGCATAAATTTTTTCCTTAGTCTTTGTTTCTAAAAGTCTATCGGCATCAGCTTCAAGCGTCAGGGTTTGAGAAATGAACTTCAGTCGAAACCCGAGGTTTAAACCCGATCTCAGCCCAAGAGGGAGTTTTGGTCCCTATGATACCTTTTAGCAGCTTTAGCCAAATCTCAAGAATAAGAAGAGTCATTCCGCACCCAAGGGTACGACTCCCATCTGCTCTGAACCCATCAACACCGCCGTGGGTATCCATACCGCCTTCAAACAAGCAAGGGGATCTTTGAATGATGAAAAGGGTAATCCCGGCGGCCTCACTATAACAGAGTCATCCCGCCACCGCTCGTGGTCTCAAGCCTCCATCCAGAACCCAAGGTCGGATATCAGTGGTAGTATACCTGGCCAATCGCCTCTGCCAACTCTCCTGTGAAGCCTCTGGAGCCACTCGCCTCTGCTGTGTGACCCAAGGTGCTGCAGTCTGCCCAACAGGTAATGGGGAGATGAGCCTCAATCACTCAAAGAGCCACAATGACAAGAGACTGGGGCTGCCACGTCCCATATACAATGACCCCTAGACAGCCGGTCCATCCCATGATAAGTCTCCGCCAGCAGAAGGGGAACTAAGTCTCTCTCTCCCTGCCCGGGTCGGACCTCAGTCAGTGTGGTACCTCGAGAGCCCCGCATCTGTCTAACAACTCCCAGCAGTAAGCCAGAGCATACCCCATCATACTCACAGAAGCAGTATAGGGAGATCATGATCAGCATAAAGATGTACATGGCTGTCGACGGGTCAAACAGCTCCGGATGCGATACAGCCAATCGGGCTATCTGGGCCAGGTCAACAAAAGACAGGTCAAGAATCAGATCAGTCACCTGCTCGGGATGAAATCCCAAGAAATCGGCCAACTGCTCAGTCAAAGGTCGCGAATCTCGGGGAAAGACCACATCCCTAAGCTTAGCTCCCCCAATCAGTGCACGGAACTCCTCAATGGTGGGTGTGAGATCATTATACAAGAGGGTAAAGACATGCCTCTCGCAATCCCAGTATCTGGATGCGGCTCGGAGAAGATTCCAGTCAACAGCCCACTCCTTCAATACCCAGATGCATCTCAACCCATATCGTTGGTCAATGATCCTCCTGTTGTTGTTGCGATGATGGCGGGTCAGATTTATGAGATCGGAATGAAATTGACGCTCTTTGGTCTTAGATCTGTCGTCATAATGTTCCATTTTGGGCCAAAGATCAAATCTTGGGGCTAATTTTGAGGTGGAAGGCAAGTTTGAAGCCTCATCGCTTCTTGGAATGAGTGGTTTACGAGTCTGCCTTTTATAAAGTGCTGGGGCTTGCTGATCAAGAAAGCTGTCTCCCAGGCACTCTTTGTCGTGCGACATAAAGGCCCCATGAAGTCCTGTGTCGGACGACATGGAGAGGTCCATCAGGATCACCCGCAGCTGCAACTGCAGCAGTCCCAAGCGACCCAACGCTTGCTCAAAAAACCACCCAAACCCATCCAGAACACCACAAAATCATACCTAAACGATCCCCCTCGCTCATAAAGCCCACGGGAGAGGATTCGAGACATACAACACACCCACAGACACGTAAGTGTCACCCAAAGCATACAAAAATCACAAAAATACCCCAATACATCAAAAGCCACCATTTCCGTGCCTTTCTTGGGACGAACTCGTGCATATGAACCATAAAATACATAAATAAATAAATGTTTTGGCTGTCAAAATACAAAAACAATAAAATATTTGTTTTACAATCCCAAAAGAACAAAAATTTGCACATGCATTTCTCCTCTCTCCTAAAAGAGTCAAAGCATGGCAAAAGGAGACCGTCGTGATCACTCCGACTCGGAGTCATCATCAGAACCGTCCACCTCCTCAACGCCGCTGGCATCCTCAGCGCTGCCCACCTCCTCCTCGGAGCCGCTCTGCTCCTGGCCATCATCGCCACCCTCCGGCACCTCATGGATCTCGCCGTCTGAATCATCGCCCTCATTATGCGCCCAAGGCTGGGGATCAGCATAATACCCCTGCCACTCAGGAATAGTGGAATAAGGGGGCTGGTAGGGATCATCCTCGCCATCATCATCATCAGGTTGGGGTTGTCGACTCGATCTACCCGCCTGAGAACCAGAAGGAGCCAAAGTTGGTCTGGGCCTCTTCTTCGGAGGCACTACATCATCAGGCCGGGAGCTGCACTTCCCTTTCCAATGCTCCGCGCTCCTCTGAAACTGGCGCAGCATCTTCACAGCACCGGTGAGCGCCTTCGCCACCGTCCTGAACGTCTTGGCTGGAACCTGTTCAATGAAAACAGAAAAGGCAGTCAGAAGCAATCAATGCAGACAGTAAAGCAGTTAAAAGATGGAATGAATCAGAAAAAAGGGAAATCACTCACAGAGGTGGTCCCACGGGGCAGTCGCAGATGCGGATAAGTCTCAGACATGTCAAAAGAGGAGCGGCGAATACTGCCCTCAGCCTCATACTCAAAAAAGCGGGGAGGTGCTGGTATCTGCATCCCCGCTGCCCTCCTAGCGGCCATAACCTGAGGAGTCACCAACCGGGTGAAGACGAACCGGGCATAGTCCCCAAGACGTAAAGCTCAAGAATATCAATGCCGGTCCGCAGTCGCTCCAAGTCAGGCAAGGCCCGAATATGCCATATCCCCTCAGGAGGATCGCGAGGAACACGAGCAGCCGCACCAGGACCATGCTGCCTGCTCACTCTCTCCCCCAAGTACAGGGCATCTCCCTCCAGGCCGATCAAGAGCCTCCTCGTCCTGGTCACCAGGGCAGCAGCACCAATCAAACCCTCATCATACCGACCATGCCAGGGGAAATGTCTCAACCCAACAGGGGTACCCCTCAGAGCAATCATAATGTCATGGTAGCAAGAGCCTTGCTTACGGGGCTTCGCCCGTCCACCTTCCGGCTCTCCCTCGCTCCAAAAGCCACACGGCGCATGGCAGGGAACAGATCTGCTGCAATCCTCTTGGGGCACGATCCGGGCGTAACGGCCAACACCTCATAGGCCCACACTGAAATCGTGAGACAAAAGACTCTCGGTGTGCAGGCAACGGTATGAAATGAAGACGAGAAAAGTCAAGTGCAACGATCCAATGTGCGAAAAAAGCAAAGGACATACCTCCAGCACAGTCTGGTAAAAATCCAGAGAGGTCACACTGCCTCTGCTCACCTCATCAAGGCCCCTATACACCTGGGCCAAACCAGCCTCTCCCCATGAAAAGGTGGACACCTGGTCCCAATCTCTAAGAGGCTCCAACAGAAGAGTCAACGCCGTCGTGGAGGCATTGCAAAACAGTGTCGACAACCCGGCCCTGCAAGGCTCCTAGCCAATCGCTCGGTAGCAATGTAGCGGCATCCTCGGCAAAAAGACGACAGCAAAAGTGCGTCAAAGCGAATGCAAATCCGCCAAAGGAACCCCATTGCCCTTCGGGCGAAAGGTCATGCCGATCGAGGCTCGATGGCGTCTGCGGGGTCGCACGCCGGGGTCCTCGAAAAGATGGGCCTATCTCGTAAAGCTGCACCGGTAATGGCAGTGAAGTCATATGGAGTGATGGTCGCCTCACCCCAGGACAGATGGAATGTGTGGGTAGAATCCCACCAGAACTGCCTAAAGGCTCGCACAAGCTCCACGCTCCTCGGCGTATCCCCGAAAGCTCCGACAGCTGTGAAGAACGGTCCAAGACCAAGAAGAAAGACCCGGTCCCTTAGACTGTCCGGTGCATCGAAGAGCCCGGAAGAAGGCCCCAAATGGTCGCAATCGCCTCAGGAGACCCCTTGGTCCGCAAGGTCTGCAGGTAAGCACAGCACAGGTATCAAAAATCATACCCATAACAATATGTGCATGCATTCATCATCACTAAATTCTTTCAAAATAAAAAGAAACAGAAAAGGAAAAATCTTTCAAAACACATTCATCCCATGCCAAGCATGCAATTCCTATTCGGGTGCGATTTCCCCCAATTTCAATTCCTAACCCTAGAAATCAAATTTTGAAAAGGGTTAATCTTTCAATACTTACCCCCTTCTGCTCCAACGTAGATGTGTGAAAATCAAGACCCGGGTAGAGCCCATGTCCCTCGGGGAATTTCTTCCGCTTGTTCCGATCCACAAGCTTCCGTCTCTCGGACAATACTTGTTGCACGTTCCTTCTCGATTCGGCCCGCGGAGGTATTTTCAATGTCTTGATCTAAATCAAAATCGGAGGGAGAATTTTCAAAATTTTCTCTCTTTCTTTCTCTCTGTTCTCGGCGGCAATGGATGGTCTTTTAAAAGACCTGTCTTACGACCTGCGGTTTTAATTAAAACTGCCTGGGAACCTCCCCATGTCGTACGACATCCATGTCCCAGAAGGGTGATTTTCCCCTTCTGCCCCTGATCAACTTTGTCAGCCTATCTTGGCTACCTGACATTAAAATCTGTCGTTATAATTGGGTTCAAGTACCCACCTCTCTCGGTTAACACAACACAATGGCCCGGAACGGCCTTAAACTACCCGGTCCGGAAAGACCGCACAGATTTCCACAGTCAAATTAGCGGGTGACTCCCAAAGAAAAAAGTCAACATTTCCAGCGGGTGACTCCCAAAGAAAAAGTCAATCCTTCGGGGTGACTCCCCATCAAAACAGTCAAACTCGCGGGTGACTCCCAAAGAAGAAGTCAAATCTTCGGGGTGACTCCCCATCAAAACAGTCAAACTCGCGAGTGACTCTCAAAGAAGAAGTCAAATCTTCGGGGTGACTCCCCATCAAAACAGTCAAATTAGCGGGCGACTCCCAAAGAAAAAAGTCAACATTTCCAGCGGGTGACTCCCAAAGAAAAAATTCAAATCCTCGGGTGACTCCCCATCGAAACAGTCAATCTTCGGGATGGATGACTCCCCTTAAGAACAGTCAAACTCCAGTGCAAATGCACATCTTCGGGGTGACTCCCCTTGGAACAGTCACTTTCAGGTACAAAACCCGTAGCCTTTCATTTGGCACCCCATCTTTGCCTGAACTACGACTTGGCTTGATTCCCCCACGGGATACGTAGGAATCCTCTTCATAAGAGGTCCAGCCACTTGACCATCTTGGTCACCTCTTTCCCCGTCGTTCGTGTCCGGCTCGAGATTCTCATTTTTTTTTGTCGACGACCCCGCTTCCCATGGAAGCGACGTCGCCGAGGGGCTTTGTGAGTACCCCAATCCGAACTCAAGTTTTGGATTCAATTTAATTAAATTTGGGCTTACACAAATTGCTAAGAAGCAATTAGAGTCCAAAAATCCCGCTGAAATTTCACCAATCCATTGGGCTCATGCCCACTTGGCCCATTATGGCCAAAAGATGTACGATGTCGTCCGATAAGGGACACTAAGGCGGTTTAACCGCCTATGTCGTGCGACATAAAAAGCCCCAGCAGCCCACCAATCCATTGGGCCTGCCAGCCACTTGGCCCATTATGGCCAAAATGTGTACGCTGTCGTCCGACAAGGGCCACTAAGGCGGTTTAACTACCTATGTCGTGCGACATAAGAAGCCCCATCAGGATGCCTATAAATAGAAGGCATGGCTGATCATTTTAGAGGAGGCAAGGAAGAGAGCCAAAGTGAGGGTCAAAACTCTGAGAGGAATATCAGTAAAATAGGGGAAACTCTTGCCAAATAGAGTCTCTCCCTCTCTCTCACACACACACACTCACCTCCCTCCTCACACACACACACTTCAAGGTCAAGACTCCAAGAAGCTTCCTTTTGTGGTGATTGAAGGGGTAGACACCATACTATTGGTGATTCTACTTCGTGGACTACAATAGGTAGACACTAAACCTCTCTCTCCCTTTAAATAAAGTCTTTAAATATACCTTGCATGCATACTTGCTCTCTTACCATGTAGAAATTGGGATTTTGCATGACAAAGGTGGTGGAGAAGTGAATCTTCAATATTCACTTCTCCCCACCTCAGATCTGGACATTTGGTGGTACACACACCAATAAAGTTTCAATCTTTGCCTAGCTACATTGGGTTAGGAAGTGATGGCTACTTCAAAGTGGCCATAAAACGTGTGATTTATCACATTTGGTCACTAAAGCCATGTGATCTTCCCATAATACCCATATTATAGTATTATATTACTGTCTACAGTCAATAAATATGCTTGATTTGATTGTGGAGCAAAGGAGGAACCAAACAGACTGAAGGGTACTGAAACAGGCTCCCCATGTCGTGCGACATAAGTCTCCATGGAGACCCTGTGTCATACGACATGGGACTCCCAGAAGGCTGCAAAGCCATTCTTGGACTTCAGAATCTGCTAGGCCTATCCTTTTGTGATTCAAAGCCTACCTAAGCATCTTCTGGCTCATAAGCCACTATTTGGGTGCCTAAACTCAGTTTGGACGCAACCCACTTGACGGAAGAGGATCACCATATGACATAAAAGACTTCAAAAGACTCTATGTCATGTGACATCCGTGTCGACAAAGCCTATCGTGACTTTGTCCACTCCCATCAACCCCAAACTGAGTTCTAGACCACTAAATAGTGTCCTAAATGAGCAAAATAATGTCTTTTTATTTCTCGAGTAGCTTTACCTTTGTAAGGGACAATCTGTCTCAAAACCTCTGCCTTGTGATAAAAGATATCACGTGTAAAAAGGGTGCGGCCCCCTATCATGGCTCGCAAATTGTATTCAGTTCCATACCATTAATGAAATCTAAGGCTTGCACACTTTACTTGTTTACACACATCGCACACACATTTTGAATGTCCATATTTGTCCAAATATTGATTGAAAGTCCCGAAAGGGGTGTGTTGGGTGAACTCTCTAGTTCTTCCCAACACGTAACCAGACTCCCGGACTCAAAATCTCTTAAAATTAGGTTTTTCAATGTTTTCCTCTAAAAACGGCGTGGCGACTCCAAAAGAAAATATCATTATTTTTTTTCGGGCGAGCGTTCATTCAGGAGTAAGGATAGGGAAGCCCATTTTCTTGTCATGGATGGTGACCGAGGAAGGTCTACTCGTATTTTGATGAATCCCTCGTTGGCTTTGATGGATGCCTTGCTCTGCATAAGAGATTGTGCCTTGTCGGCATACAAGAATTCAGTGCCTTAGTCATTGTTCGCTCTGTTATATCTAGGTCGACATAGTGGAAAATGACGAGTAGGCATGCCGAGCATATGTAGGGAATGCCCACTCCCTATGTCGTATTTGATAATTATATTAATTATATTTTGAGCCCAATCCATTAGGTCTTGCCCAATTATACTTATAATACATGTTCGTACCTCGGTTTATAACGTGTTTAGATTCAATTTTTCAATTCTAGTTTGAAAGATTGGTGTAAGTCTATATTTCATATTTTAATAATAATAAAAATATTGTATTAAAAATGTTATTCTGGTTTCTATTTGAATTTGTGTCTTTAGGGTGTGTTTGGCATTGCTTCTGATTATACTAGTGAGTAACCTGTCGAAATTCAACGGGCATAGTTAGGCTTATTATTACTTGTTGTCATAATCTGTAATTTCATTTAAATAAACGAAAACAATATGTTAGGTTTATATCCAACAATAAAAAAAATTGACACGATAATTTTCGGACGGAGGGAGTATAATGTACACATAGAAAATTACTTTACTACATTCAGAATAACTCCTTTTAGCCTATATGTGTTGGGATGGCCAAACATATTTTGGTCACATATATCTATTTCTATTATAAAAAAAAATGTGTATACACTTGCTCACCGATTTTTTAAGAGATGGAGAAGATATAAAAATTTCTGAATGCACAATCAAGATACATCAAGGAAGCACGACTCAGGACCCTAGGAAGCATTTCAGATAATACTCAAGTTGTGATTATTATAAATCTGAATTATGTATACCCATAGTTCATAAATGTGTCAAAATCATACCAACATTTCAAGTTTCAACCACTTGACAACCATTTACCAAAATAAAATATTAGCTGCTCCCTTGAATATAGTTATCAAAAAGAATTATAAATAAATTATTTTAAAAAAATAATATTTATTTTTGGACCGTTACTCTTTGATTATATTTTTAAATTCCAATTTATAAGACTCTTGCATGTATATAGATCATTACATTAAAATTTCTTTCATCCCAAAATAAAAATAATTGATCAATTTTTATTTTGCTTAAAATAAAAAAAAAGTATTCATTTATTAGACTATATATTGTAACTATTTCTAATTTATATACCAAAGATTTCAATTTATAAAATAAATTTGTATGTATATGGATCATAATTATAGTACTACTTCTTCTGTCTCAAAATGAATTATAAATAAAAGTTTTAAAAACAAAAAATGTGCAATTGAATAAAATATTAATCGATCCAGTTTTGAAGAGTTACATTTCCTTATTTACTAATTGCATTCCCGTTTTCTGAAAATTCAAAATTTGATTTCAAAATTCAAATGTTGATTGAGCTTAAATCGGGATAATTTTCTGTATAAATATTTACCTTATAAACATTAACCTTTTATTAAATGAAAAATCAATTTATTAAATGAAAAATCTTTGAAACTAAGATCAATGGGAGAAATACATAATGTCATGTCATAATAGTGACATGTATGTGAGGGCTCTAAATGTTTGTCTTTTAATATATTATATAGATGGATCATTATAATACTACTTCTTTCATCTCAAAAAGAAGGAAAAATTCCCCGAGTGCCCTCATGTTTAGATTTTATTCCATTTTAAGGAGAGGCCTTTTATAAATTTCAAATAAAGAGTTCAACCCAAATTATAATTCTTCATACACCCCTAGGCTCCCCTTCCCAGATAAAACCCAACCTCCCTCCTTTCTCCTCCTAATTTGATCTTTTCTCTCTCTAAAAATCACACACACGCAAAGTAATCTCTCTCTCTGAACTATCCCCAGTGACGGCAACCAACCTTCTTCTTCGGCGACCAACCTTTCTCAGAGCCGATCGGTCAATTGATTTGTGTATTTGTTCAAAAATGCCTTAGGGATTGTGAATTTCACCCAAATTTTTGAATGAAAACCTTACCCTAGATCCAATCTCCATCGTGGGATCCTATTTCAAATGTGGTGATTTTCAGATCCTCTTCTTCTCCGGCAGTTGAGCTTCGAGTCTCTCAATCAATTGGCTTTTTGATTTTTTTTGTTTGGAGTGGTTACGAAATTAGGTTTCCATCTCAAATTCTCCGGCAATGACGTCTCTCAAATCCCGATTAGGGCACTCCGTTACCCCAAATGCTCTCCGATCATATCTCGTTGAGTTCATCTCCACATTCTTCTTCGTCTTTGCCGCCTTCGGCTCCGCCATGTCTTCCAGTAAGTCTTCTTCGTCTTTGACAATTCATCTGTTCTCATATAATTTATCAATTAATTTATGTTACACATTCATAATTTTCTTAAGTGAAAATCAAAATTCTGAAAATATTTTTCTCAAAATTGACATAAAACGTTAATTTGTTTGTTATTCATTGATTTAAACTAATTATAGGTTAACTTTGATTATTATAGAGAAAATGACGCATGATACAGGAACAGATCCGTCTAGTCTTGTGGCACTTGCGGTGGCAACCGCCTTTGCATTGTCGGTGGCGGTTTATTTATCGGCTAGCATTTTCGGTGGTAGCATCGTTTGGGTACGAGGCAGAATGGGTCGTGGTGGCCGGGGAAGATACTGGGTCCTAAAGAGCTATCTGCTTCTCTTCTTATGTCTCCCCGATCTGGCTCTCCGATCAAGCTTCTTGGGAGGGAGGATGCTAGTGTGTAAGTTAGTTTTAGCTCAATTTTGCTCATACATAATCAATTATGTATGTTCTGTTGTTGAGATACTTAACGACATGTTGATTGTGTAATGCAGAGTATTGAGATTAATTTGTTGTAGCTACCTGATTAATTTGTTTCTGAAGTCGGGTCCTAATTACTTTTTGTCATAAATTTGGGATGCCTCTGTTGTGTTTGTTATTTTCATATTCATTATTTTCACCGGATGAATAACCAATCATTTTCACCGACTAGAATATTCATTTAAATTATTGAAATTTTTGATTTTTTTTGTTTGAAATTAGTCTTATAATTAACTTGAGCTGTAAATGTGTAAATTATGAGAACAATTTGTTGTTATTATTGAAATTTTTGAATTTTTTTTGTTGAAAATTTGTCTCATAAGTCAATTATAAAACACAAATTAGGCTTATAATTAACTTATAAGAGTTGTAAATATGTAAATAATGAGAGTAATTCATTGTTATTATTGAAATTTTTGGTTGAAAAATTTGTCTTATAAGTCAATTATAAGAGACAAAGTAGTCTTATAATTAACTTATAAGAGTTATAAATGTGTAAATTATGAGAGTAATTCGTTGTTATTATTGAAATTTTTAATTTGTTTGATTCAAAAATTTGTCTTATAAGTCAATTATAAGAGAAGACTTTTTTAAAAGTCTTATAAGTTATTTATATAAAAACTTTTTTAAAAAGTCTTATATATTACATATAAGACTTATTAATAAGTCTTATAAGTAACTTATAAGACTTTTTTAATAAGTTTTATAAGTAACATATATAAAGGCTTTTTTTAAAAAGTCTTATATATTACATATAAGATTTATTAATAAGTCTTATAAGTAACTTATAAGACTTTTTAAATAAATCTTATAAGTAAAAAGACTTATTAAAAAAGTCTTATAAGTTACTACTCATAAGACTTTTTTATAACACGGTTTTCAATGTTCAAATAGGTCTTATAAGTAACTTATAAGACTTTTTAAAAAGTCTTATAAGTTACTTATAAGGCTTATTAAAATGTCTTATATGTTACTTATATAAAGACTTTTTTAAAAAGTCTTATATGTTACTTATAAGACTTTTTAAAGTATTCTTATAAGTTAATTGTCTTATAAGTCAATTATAAGAGTAATTCGTTGTTGTTATTGAAATTTTTGATTTTTTTGGTTGAAAAAATTGTCTTATAAGTCAATTATAAAAGATAAAGT
The DNA here is from genome assembly GCA_022495995.1 of Adenophora triphylla var. japonica. NCBI lineage: Eukaryota > Viridiplantae > Streptophyta > Magnoliopsida > Asterales > Campanulaceae > Adenophora > Adenophora triphylla. The sequence continues at coordinate 29,755 of JAFEMH010005421.1, forward strand.
AGTCTTATAATTATAAGAGTTGTAAATGTATAAATTATGAGAGTAATTCGTTGTTATTATTGAAATTTTTTATTTTTTTGGTTAAAAATTTTGATTTATAAGTCAATTATAAGAGAACTTATAAGTTTTGTAAATGTGTAAATTATGAGATTAATTCGTTGTTAATATTGATTTTTTTAAATTTTTTTGGTTGAAAAAATTAAACTAAAACTATTCTGAATCTAATGACTGGTCCCCCAGGCATAGCACGACTCGTGCCCCTTCACCAGAATTCAGTTTTGAGCTGAAAAACATCAGCAACAAATTACAATTGTCATATACACTTTTTCCCATGTTTATTAGACCACCAAACTAGTACAACATCAACACAATTCATATCAACCCTTTCCATACTCATTTCAACTATTTCCTCCCCTTCTACCCAAAGCAAAATGGACCTAAACCACATGCAATACTTCCATTCAAGCCATTAACAACCTAACAACCATTACACCATTACTCTTTTAACTTAAACCACCATACTACAACTAAACTTAGTTCAAGCTTTTCCAAAAATTCCAACTCCCATAAAATTGGTTCTATATTTCCAAAAATCATTTTTATACAACAAAATATCAACTTAAATAATGAATGAACAATTATTTGAAAGAAATTATAATAACTTACCGGAATAATTCGAAAATAATAAATTCTTTTTCCGGATAGATAAGATCTCCTCGACTCCACGAATGATAATACGCGAACGGATTCAAAAACGAAAAGGAATTGAATTTGCTAGGAATTTTGAAAGAAAATACTTAGGTTTTCATTTACATGGAAATATTGAGAAAGACTTGAGCTGAGGAAGACTTGAAATTAGCTTCTTTTTTAATTTTCCATGGATAAATATGAAATTTTCCACTAAAGCTCCTCCAACTCTTATTTACAATAACTTAATAACCTTACCATTTCACCCTTGACATAAAAGCACCTCACTCACTTATAAACTTAAAAATTTAAAATTTCAAATATTATAACCTCACTACAACACTTCATATTTATTTCATTTAGATCCTAAATTATTAAAATTAATTCATTAACATCCTAGAATCACATAAGTTGTTAAAACATAAAATAAGCACATAACTTAACCAAGTAGCATAAAGTGCATAAAATGAGATACTACAACCCCAAATCCCACATACTCAACATGTGCTAAATTAGTGTCTAGAATTAGGGTCGTGACAGAAGGTGGTGGTAGGGCTTAGATGAGTGGAAGACAGTGATGATGCGGATGAGAAGGGGAGTGAGGGTCATATTGTGTAGGAGGGGGTCAGATGTGTTGGAGGTTCGGATTGCGGTATGCCAAACTGTGAGAGAAAGGGAGAGGACGGTTGAACTGGGCGAATGCAAGAAGGGGGAAGGGGATCTGGAAGGAGAAAGAGGGGCGGATGTAGGGAGGATAAGGAGGGGGCGTAGAGATGGAGGAGTGAGAATTTGGCGTGGACTAGGGTGGGCTGGGTCACATGTAAGAGGAAACGGGGGATGTATATATACATCTTGACTTTTTTTTTTGTTACCTAGGATACTACTAGTCTTTTATTAATATAAAATAACAATTTTAATATATTTTTTTTACTTTTTTAAAATAAATACTATTATAAAATATAATATTATTTTAGATAATAAATGTTTTACTTTGATATTAATAATGGCTTTATATATTTAGATAGAGGATAGTAAATTAAACAATTAATAAAATTTAAAATGAAAATGAATGACCAAAATAGTCTTCACACGACATGCACATGGTCAATTTTCGTTAAATTTCTAGCGTCGTTTGGTGGTAGGGTGCAAACTGTGACTCGTGGTTAATTGAGGTGTTAGCTTGCGATAAAATTTGTACGGGAGTGTAAAGTGAGAATAAGTGTATACTTTATGGGGCTAAACATATCTTAGATTTATACATATCACCTCGAAAAGGAAGATATGATTGAAAATGAATAGATCGGGATCATTCTCTATTCCATGAATTGGGGACATGTGAAGGAAAATTAAAATCCAAGAAAAGAATAAAATAAAACCTGAGATCTTAAAAGAGTAATATTGGTTTAATGAAAACTATTTTTAAAAGACACAAATTAATAAATAAACTTTTTTCATTCATCAGTTTGGGTTTCATGAGTTTGAGAAAGTTGTTTCACCTTCTAAATATATAAAATTATTAGCGGTCACTCTAGATATAAATGTGCGCCTCTGTCTTTCTTATACTTTTGTTATTATTAATTTTTTATGTTTGATATTTTAAACTGATTACTTTTGTCAATATTATTTTCAAATATATACTCTTCCATTCCAAGTGTCACTTTTTATCCAAAATGACGTCCCGTTTGAAGCGTCACCTTTCCTAAAAAGGAAATGTTTTATTAATATTCTATTATCCCATCCACTATTCCCTCCACTAATTCTTTCTCCTCTACACTCACAACACTTTTTAAATTCACTATTTCCTCCACTAATTCTCTCTCCTATTTTCAAATTACACTCACAATATTTTTTTCTTCACCTTTTTTTCCTTAATTTGCGTGCCACCCCTAAAAGGATGACACTCTTGGTGGGACGGAGGGAGTATATATATACTCCCTCCGTCCCACGATAATTTATAAAAAATTTCATTTTGGGCGTCCCACAATAATCTATAACTTTTCCAAAATGGAAATGGGACCCACTTCTCTCTACTCATAACACTTTATAAATTTACTATTCTCTCCACTCATTCTCTTTTCTATTTTACTTTTACACTCACAACACATTACCTTTATCACTTTTTACTTTAATCTCCGTACCGGGCCAAAAAGTCTATATTTTTGTGGGACGGAGGGAGTATATACATATATATATATATATATATATATATATATATATATATATATATATATATATAGGGTTTTGTTAGGATACCCACCATAGGAGTATCCTAACAAGTGGCCCATTATTTTTAGGACAAAAATGTCCCTCGTTCCTCAAAGCAACCATATGTATGATGGGGGCAAAATTGTAATCATCAAAGAGAGAGAGAGAGAGTTAGTATTAAATAAGAGAGAGAGAGAGAGAGAGTTAGTATAGTATATATATATATATATATATATATATATATATATATCTCTTTAATGATTACAATTTTACCCCCATCATATATATGGTTGCTTTGAGAAACGAGAGACATTTTTGTCCAAAAATAATGGATCACTTGTTAAGATACTCTTGAAGGGGGTATCCTAACAAAACTCATATATATATATATATATATATATATATATATATATATATATATATATATATATAGGGTTTTGTTAGAATACCCCTTATTTAATACTAACTCTCTCTCTCTCTCTCTTTCTTTCTCTCTCTCTCTCTCTCTTATTTAATACTCTCTCTCTCTCTCTCTCTCTCTTTGATGATTACAATTTTGTCCCCATCATACATATGGTTGCTTTGAGGAACGAGGGACATTTTTGTCCTAAAAATAATGGGCCACTTGTTAGGATCAGTGTTCTAAAAATCGGCCTAGGCGGCGCCTAGGCGCTAGGCGGCGGCCGGGCGCCGCGACTTTAGGCTAGGCGGGCCAATTAGGCGCTAGGCGGGGCTAGGCGGCTGGGCGGGCTGGGCGGGATTAGGCGAGACTAGGCGGGGCTAGGCGGGGCCTAGGCGGGATTGGGCGGTCTAGGCGGTCGAAGAGTTGGCGTTCGAGTTTTTAGATGCGTTCGACCGTAACGGGTATAACTTTTGATTCCAGAGGAGTTACGGGACGCACAGCATATCAAAACGATCGTCTTTTCGAGAGGAACAAAAGTCATCGGGCTATGCCCCTTGAGCGGCCCATAAATAGGCCAAAAAACGCTTCTAAGGGCCTCAAACGGCCTTCTGAAGTTTTTATCCGTCTTCTAATGTTATGGTTCAATGACCGAAATGCCCTGACCCATAGTTGAGTTGTTCAAGATTTATATATTTATCCTCTTGAATTTGTCACTATGGACAAAAACTATGGAATATATATAAAAATGTGTGTAAATTCGCGGCCCCGCCTAGGCGCTCTAGGCGCTAGGCCTGGCCTCGCCGCCTAGGCGCCGCCTAGCGATTTTTAGAACCTTGGTTAGGATACTCCTATGGTGGGTATCCTAACAAAACCCTTTGTTGAAATAAGTGTCTTCAAATATTTTTTTGTAAAATATTGTTTGTTCTAATAAAATTTCCTTTATTATTTTTATTTTTAATTTGTTTGTCAATCTTATATTTGTTGAAATACCGAATGAAATCACAATTGCTGTGTAAAAGAATTTTTTCCAGAATTTGTAACTTTTATTATTTTGCCATCATATATTTTTGTTGAATATCTTTTATTTTAAAAGAGATTTTTTTTAAATTAACCTTTTATATTTATAATAACATTTTTCATTTAGTTGCTATTATTTGTAAAAAAACAAATTAGATGGGTGTTTAAAGAAATCTCTTTTAGATAGTAGTGGTTGTTGGATGTCGAGGAAGCTGGTGGTGGTGGCTGCAGTCTTGAACGGTGGTGAACGGGAACCGGAAAATCGGATCGAAAAAGCCCGGAATCGCCACGAAAACCGGAACCGAGGTAACCGGAACCGATTTGGATAAGGGACGGTTAAGGGTCAAAAAAATGGTAAACCGGACCGGAACCGGAACCGGAACCGTGAACCGGACGGAAATTCCTTGTTTTTCAATAGAACCGGACCGAAAAAGCCCGAAATCGAAGCAAATCGGGGAGAAAATCGAAACCGGAGTAACCGAAACCGAGGTTAGGCCGAGCCGATTAAGGATCACCATTTCGCCGAACCAAAACCGGCGATTTTCGAATCGAAACCAGGCCCGAACCGATTTTGGCCATCCCCAGTTGGGATAACTTTAAGTAACTTTCATAATATTAAAAAAGTATATATATATATATATATATATATATATATATCGCATTTTTTAAAATACATCTAGGGTGCATAGGCGCTAGGCCATCTTCAACACCCAGTTTTAAGCCCCGTCTAAATTTTAACTAATTCTGACTAGTTTCCGTCTGGCGCTAGGCCCGACCCGTCGTTAGCGCTTTTAGAAGCTTGAAAAACACTCCGTAGCAACCAAACCTCTACCAGATGGTTCAGACCCTAATCCGACGACCAAAAACAACTCTCTCTCCCCCACTGTCTCCTTCTGATGAGCCCGAACCTGCTGGACCGGGCTCACGCTCGGTCTGGTCCAAGGAGCCTGTGACGTGGCATTCCCTAGACCGCTGGAGTCAAGACCGCGGACAGATAGACCCTTGAGGTCATGGTCGCGCTCTTCTCCACATCCTCCTAATCCAAGATCGGAGGGATCCTGACCGCTGAATTGGTGCCCGCAGGAGGTATGACCGCTAGATCTGTGCCCGCAGGAGGTATGACCGCTCCATCCGTGCCCGCGTCAAATACCTTTGACCGCGCCCAAGATGTTGACCGCGGGCTCATACCTGCCTCCCAGTTATCTCTCCTGCCTCTCGGTTATTGTCAAGCCTTACTGAGCACGTTAGCTTACTGGCTCTGACATGCAAGTGGCTGGCTCACTCCCATCGCATTCAATGCGGCTCAGACAGGCGCCTACTATTTCATTTAATGCGCCAAGCCATATACACGGCTTATGTCCCTTTCAGCCATGTCCCCTTTACAGTCAATGTTCCCTCCCTGACAGGGCCAGACCCTATATTGGATGTTAGCTCTCAAGCCCCGGTCCATATAATCATTCAGCCAGTTTAGAAGCATCTTTCTCAATGCCTTTGCTGGGGCAGGTGTGCCCGCTAGACCAAAGACAGATCTTGTCTGTGTCAAGCAGGCCCCAAACGAGCCTACAAAGGATTACATATATCGATTCAGGAAGGTGAGCGAGGAGATTATGGATCTAGAGGAAGGAGACATCAGACTCTGTTTTGAGGGCGGCCTCAGCTCCTCTTTCCTCAAGATGAATTTTGCCTCCAGCCGGCCTAAAACAGTGGAGGAGATGTATGAAAGGGCCTCGGCCATTGCATCCGCTGAAGAGCCCAATGTATCCGCTCCCCGAGCTTCAGCAAAAGAAAGGATAAGCCAAGTACAGGAGACTACCCCAGAGCCTGCCCGCACCAACAATCAGGGCAAAAATCGAGGCCGTGGGTCAGATAAACTCCGGAAAACGGTGGATGAAACAGTTTACACCGAGCTCACCGAGCCAAGAGTAGTAATCATGAGAGCCTCAAACTTTCCTCCTCCTCCCCCAATGCTTCGAAAACCCAATGAGAGGAGTAGGGCTAAGTTCTGTGAGACCACGGCCATGGCACAGAGGACTGCTTCCAGTTAAAGTGAATTATCCAGCAGAAAATCAACGATGGGGAGCTAACCAAATGGGTTAAGGGAAACAATAATGCCCCTAATAACAATACTCAGCAGCGAGCACGAAACACGCGTGGCCCCGAGAGGAATGAGAGAGACCATTATGATGATGACTTGGGGGATTATGACATTAATTTCATCGGCGAGGAGCCTCCCTCCAACAAACAGCTCTCCCTCCAGATTCGAACATTGGAGAAGGTTTTCCTAATCCCCCCAATGGCTCCTGAGGAAGAGCAGGAAATAGGGTTCAAAAAGAGTGAACTTTCCTCCTCCCTATTTTACTCTACTCAGCCCCTAACTCTTCATATGAAAATTAACCGAGCCAACATACACCGAGTTTTGATTGATACAGGCGAGGCCAGGGATATTCTCTACTACCACACGTTGGTAAGCATGAGAATGACCGAGGCTAACCTGACTCCTTCTGCGGGCATGCTGGAGGGGTTCACCAACCACGTCGTGGGGGTAAAGGGGACGATTGTGTTTGAAGTAACTATTGGGGAAAAACCCATGCAGAAGACGGCCAAAATTACTTTCATGGTGGTCGATCTTCCTTCCCAATACAATGCCATCCTCGGCATAACTGCTCAGGCCGAATTGGGAATAGTTGCTTCCGTCCCCCACCAAAGGGTGAAATTTAACACCCTGGGCGGGGTTGCTACCATCAAGAACCAGCCCGGGAGATTCCTCCGAGCACTCAAGGAGAAGAGAAAAGCGGATAAAGGCCAGACGTCCTGCCCGCAGAAAGAGGGCGAGGACAAATTAAAACAGGGAAAGGCCCTCGCACTTGTGCCGGCACCCATTCCAATTGGCATACTTTCTTTCCATACCACAAAGGTGGAGCTCAAGACGAGCAGAAAATCAAAACAGTTGGCCCCGGTTGAGGGAGGTTACATTGATCGAGGAATTGAAGGAAAAATTGACCGTGAGATCATATATTCAATGGCAACGCTGACTGGAGCTCAGGTCAACCCCCCAACTATTATCATTGACTCCTTGCACAATCGTGAAATCAGCGACCTTCAACCTAACGACGAGCTCGAGGAGGTGGTAATCAACTTCCACTTCCCCGAGCAAACTGTTAAGGTTGGGCTGGAAATTCACTGCGAGGAAAGAAGGATCCTCATCGAGTTCCTTAGAGCAAATTGTGATGTGTTTGCTTGGAGGGTGGAGGATATGCAGGGAATCGGCGAGGACGTAATCCTCCATAAAATCAATGATGACCCATCCTTCAAGAACATTCACCAAAAGTCAAGGTACTTCTCCCCGGAGAAAGAGATCGCGATCAAGGAAGAGGTGGAAAAATTGCTAAAAGCGGGGATAATAAAGGAGATTTCCTACCCCAAATGGCTGGCAAATGTAGTAATGGTCAAAAAGTCCAACGGCAAGTGGAGAATGTGTGTTGATTTCACCGATCTCAACAAGGCATGCCCCAAAGACTGCTTCCCTCTTCCTCGCATAGATAGATTGGTGGATTCAATAGCCGGCCACAGAGTATTGAGCTTCATTGATGCATACTCCGGCTACCATCAGATCCAGATGGCTCCTGAATATGTCCGCTCCGTAGCTTTCATCGCTGCAGGCAAGACTTACTGTTACACAATGATGCCCTTCGGGCTAAAAAACGCAGGAGCCACCTATCAGCGAATGGTCAATCTGGTCTTCAAAAACCAACTAGGCAGAAACCTTGAGGCCTATATTGATGACATGGTTATAAAGACAAAGGAAAACTCCCACGAGCTCAACGTGGAGGAAACCTTCCAAAACTTGTGCCGCAATAACATGAAACTAAACCCCCTGAAATGTGCTTTTGGGGTAAAGGCGGGCAAGTTCCTTGGATTCATGGTCAACCAGCGAGGAATAGAGGCTAATCCCGAAAAAATCCAAGCGCTGTTGGACATGAAACCTCCTGCTTGCGTGAAGGATGTACAAAAACTCAATGGTCGCATCACCTCCCTTGGCCGCTTCATCTCGCGGTCAGCAGAGAGATGCCTCCCCTTCTTCAAAACTCTAAAAGGGGGGAAGAAGCCTGATGAATTTGCATGGAACAATGAGTGCCATCAAGCTTTTGAAGAAGTCAAGACATACCTCGGGCAGCCCCCTCTACTCAGCAGCCCGGTGCCCGGGGAAGAACTTTTTCTGTTTTTAGCAAGCATCGATCCGCGCAAGAGCCGCTGTTCTTGTAAGGGAGGATAATAACTCCCAAAAACCTGTTTATTATGTATCTAAGGCACTGTCCGCCGTAGAAGGGTGTTATCTTAATATAGAGAAGTTAGCCTACGCCTTGCTTGTATCTGCTCGAAAATTAAGAGCCTACTTTTCTGCACACCCTATTACTGTACTCACTGAGGCCCCGCTTAGAAAGGTTTTACACAAACCAGAGTCTTCGAGGAGAATGCTTGCTTGGTCTATCGAACTCACTGAGTTCCAGATCACCTACTCCTCGAGAAAGACAATCAAAGCGCAGGCCTTAGTTGATTTTGTGGTAGAATCATTATTTAAACTGGCGGACAGCGACCTTGGAAAAAGAAAACGGGCAGAATCAGAGGAGGCCCCAAATAGCTCGAGAACTGAAATTATACAGCCAAGTGAGCGCCCAGAAGAAGTGTGGACTTTATTCGTGGACGGCTCTGCGAGCAAGTTAATTAGTGGAGCGGGCATACTCCTGATTGCACCCTGCGGGGAGAAATTTAAAAGGGCCTTGAGATTCAAGTTCGAGGCATCAAACAATTAGGCTGAGTATGAAGCGATTATAGCGGGCATGGAATTGGCAAGAGACTTGGGAGTTCAGAATATAGAGATCAACAGTGACTCTCATCTCATAGTTAATCAAATTGAGGGGGAGTATGATACTATCAACCCAGTGCTAACTCAGTACTGCGGTCTTGCAAAAACCCTCATCAAAAATTTCACCTACTATGAGCTGAACCAAGTCTTGAGAGAGGATAACGTGGAAGCTGACCTCCTCTCCAGAATAACCGATCACGAAATCATAGACTTAGAGACGGATTGCCAGATAGAATTCACGGAGAGACCTGCTATAGATCGAATTCATGGAAACAATATTGAGGATCAAGTAAGGGATTGGGTAGATGAAATCAAGGATTACATCAAGAAGCAAACCCTCCCTGAGGATCCAGCAAGGGCTAGAACCATTAGAACAGTGTCTGCAAAATACCTCATCCTCGATGGGGTACTTTTTCGACGATCATTCACCAAGCCTTTGCTAAGATGTGTCAAAACTCACATGGTCACCAACTTACTCTATGAGGTTCATGAGGGAGTTTGTGGCGGATATCCTGGTGCTTGCACCCTCTCAGACAAGATCAAATTCCAGGGATTCTTTTGGCCCACAATGAGAAGGGATGCGCAGGAGTATGTGAGAAAATGTGATAAGTGCCAGAGATTTGCGGACATCCCTAGACTACCATCAACAGAGCAAACTTTGGTTGTACCATCGTGGCCGTTTGATACCTGGGGGATTGACCTCATTGGTCCATTCCCAACTGCTCGAGGGAGCATTAAGTATGCCGTTGTGGCCGTGGATTATTTTACCAAGTGGACAGAAGCCAAGGGCTTAGCCACTATCTCCGATGAGAATACCATCAATTTTTTCCACGATCACATCTATTGCCGATTTGGGGTTCCGCGAGCAATAGTTTCAGACAATGGCGCCCGATTCTCCGCAAAATTCACCGCTGAATGTGTGAGAATGAAGGTGCAACACCGTCAGTCCGTAGTTGCTTATCCTCAGGGAAATGGCCAAGCTGAGGCCGCGAACAAGCTAGTCCTGACTGCCCTAAAGAAAAACTGGGAGGGGCGAGGAGGACGATGGCTGGATGAGCTCCAGACCGCATTATGGGTTGTCAGCACCACAATAAGAAATTCTACAGGAGAAACTCCTTTCTCGCTCACGAATGGGTCAGAGGCAATGGCTCCAGTTGAGGTAGCCCTACCCTCGTACAGAGTCACATACTTCGATGAGTCTCAAAACGAGGCAAACAGAAGGTGTGACCTGGACGATCTCGAAGGAAAGAGAATGCGGGCAAATGAAAAAATGGTGAACTACAAGCAGAAGGCGAAGAAGCACCACGACAAAAGAGTAAATAGGAGGAGTTTTTCAGTTGGAGATTGGGTACTCAGAAATGTGGAGGTCCAAGGGACCCAGCCCGGTTTCAACAAGCTCTCCCCGAAATGGGAGGGTCCATATGAGGTCACCAAAATAGTCGAGGAGGGCACCTACATATTGCGAACAAAGGAAGGAAAAGACCTCAAGCACACTTGAAATAGTGATCATCTTAGAAAGTACTTCTTTTGAAATCGTTGTAATTTTTTAAGGGAGTATAGACCCCTACATATTAGTATGAAGTTGCCATCAAATTTTTGTGCAAAACTATTGTAACTTTATTCCCACCAGCCTCAAAAGCTAGAGTGGATGCCCGCAAGCGGATGCCAGTAGGTTCAAGGGCCAACATATGAGCTCCTACCTACTGATGCGTAAAGATCCATTAAGATCCGTAAGCCTATATGGGTACAAAGGCCATTAAGCTCGTACTCGATCGCGGGGAGGATACTCTTTCCTGCCCGCGTAACACCACCAAGAAAAAGTGGATATAGATGAACGTGGGTACAAAGGCCATGATGTCCGTACCTACGAATTCTAGTGGGGACAAAGACCTGAAGTCCGGACCCACTAAGTGCGCGAAGGCCCTCGTTAGGGCCGTTACTCGCATGCCTGTATGTAACAAAGGCCTACATATAAGCCCGCTTACATGATCGCCACAAGACCCCCACAAAAAACTCCAAGGAGTTTTGAATAAATGGTCAAAAAGCGTGAACCTCCAATAAGGGGATACAGATGCCGGTGGATTAAAGGGCCTCTATGCTAAATATGATCCTACCTATTGTTGCGTAGACTATAGCCTCACGGCCACACTCTACATGCCCTATGAAAGTAGCTTGCCTTGGCTGCTTTTGACTTACACCACAGCTCGCAAGGCTGGGAATAAGTGTAAATGGATGGGAGTGATCAAAAGAGTTTAACAAAGCCAAATAGACAAACCGGGGTTAAGGCCTCAAGGTTTGCCACAAGGCTAAACAAACGCGGTCACAGAGAAATAGGGCTGACTCTCACAAAAAGCCCAAGGGGTTTTGAATAAAGAGTTAGGAAAACTCAAAAAAAGCGGGTAAAGGGCCAACTAAGCTTTTGACCGCGGAAAGAGAGTATAAAATTTAATTGTTAGTCAAAAACGCTGGTAAAAGTAAGAGCAAGAATGCAAGTATCAAGGTACTCAAAAATTGCCAACACTCAAAACAGCCTACAAGACAAGCAATTAAGAGAAATAGTTGAGAAAAATGCTTCAATTCATTGATAAAAATTTACAAGATCCTATCAATCTATTACAACAAAAGAAAGAAAAATCCTAAGCTAAAGGAGCTTGCTCCTTGGGATCTTCTGAGGCTGGAGTTGGGGAAGGAAGGCTGTTCACCAGAACATCCGTGATAGGATCAAGAGTGAGCTCAGTGGAGACCGGGGTAGGAGCTGCCCGCTGGGGAAACAGATCACCAATGGCCGGTCCGTTGGGAAGGACGCGAGCAAGGGCATCCTCGAGCGGTACCGCCTCATCCCCGAATCTCAGGGCGTCCAACTCGGCAATAAGGCCAAGGGCAGTTACTTCGACCACAGGCGGTAAGGAGGCCGCTGCGGCCAGATCCAAACTCTTGACCTCATCCTCAGACAGAGGAACTAATGCATGCCCGGGCAGGCATTCCGAGTCAGTAGCAACAAGTGAGCCGATCACGGCCAACTGCTGAACAGAGAACCTGCCCGTGGCCACAAAGTTCCGGATCTGTGTCCGGCAGCCTGCCTCATACTGAGCCAGATTCTCAGCATTGAGCCATGTCTTGAATTCCTCGGAGTTTTTATACTCCTCCACAGCCTCCTTCCGAGCAGCAAGCAGCATGACGTCCCTCTCCAACTGAAACTGCCTGAGTGGGAGCAGCTGCTCGGAGAGTTCATCAACTTTGATCTCCAAGGTGGAGATAGTGGCCTTGGATGCCTCCAGCCTCTTGCACAGCTCGGCATTCCTTGGCTCCCACTCAGCTCTCTTGCCCCGGAGCTCATCCCTCTCCCCATTAGCTTTTTTCAAGCTATTCTCCACCTCCGTCAGCCGGTCCTGAAAACCCTTCAAATCAACCTCCTTAATGGAGAGGATTTTCTCCTTATCTTCAAGGAGGGAGTTCATGGTCTGGACCTTCTCCTCCAGCTCACCTTGCTCGCGGAGTTTGTCCGCCAGGATCTTGACTTTCTCATCCACCTCGGCGGACAGATCGTCGCAGCACTCCCGCAACCTCATTGCCTTGTTGCCCGCCTGCGAGGAGAGAGATTGAGAGTTAGAAAAAATTCAGAAGCTCACAATGGTTAAAAGAAAAAGTGAGACAAGTGCAAACCTCAGTAAGGGCAAGGCCTATATCCCCAACCAGGGCAGAGGCATTCTCCTTGGCAACTACATTCTTGTAGAAGTCCGGAGAGTAGAGGCGGTTGACTAGGCCAATCCCAACAGAGGAGTTATTGGCATTCCGGGCATATATGTCCACCCCAGTCACAGCAGGCACATCAGACAGCTTCTTCCTGATGGCCAGAGTCTCCTCGCGGGTAGCCAGTGGGGCCACCGGGTAAGAGATCGAGCAGTGGGTGCCCCCTACGGGGGGAGAGGTGGATGAGATCGCAGCGGGGGCAGTGGTGGCCCGGAGGGGTGCATCCCCAATTTTCTGAAGCTTGGACCCTCTCTGTCCATGCCCCAGCTCCCCATCTCTTTCGTTCCTCTTCCTGGGCTCCTGGTTATGCCCGGAAGGAATTGTGCGGCCGGGAGAGGATGCGCGGACTGCATTGGCAGGAGGAGGACCCCTGGGGGGTGGAGGCAGTTCCCCGGTTGTGGGGATAACCTTTGGACCGGTCAGAGGTTCACCAGTCTTCCTATTGGCAATGGGCATATTGGCAGCCTTGCCCGCTGCCCCAGATAACTCAGCTTGCCTCCTCGCAGCAGCTTCCTTTTGGGCCTTCGCATTTTTGGCCTTCATCTGAGCGTCACTTAGAGGGGCCATCAAAAATTGTACTCTTCTGGATCTACTCTGAAAGAAAACAGAAATTGGTCAAGGACAGTTCTAAAAATCAAAAGGCAATAGGAAAAAGTGCAGTTTCATAAGAAGTCAGAGACCAATTAGTTCTGGAGGCACACATTCAGCGCCCAGCATGCAGGTCTTACAATCGGCCTCAAACTGATAATACTCGTGCACCCTCCAATCAGGGTCACGAGGCTGGGCCTCTATCTCTACTCTAGGGCATATGGGGCGCCCTCCCTTCGAGGAGCCACCCCTGAGTAGACGAGAAGGGGCTCAAACTCAACAATTGCGCCCACATCGTACACGGGCTCCACATCATCGGCTATATACGGGGCCAGATGGGACTCTAGGGCAACTCGCAGCGCCTCGGAGTGAGCTGGGTCAGGATAACTTTTGGCGGACACCCTCATCGGAACAGGATTCGAAGGTTTGGAGAAAGACCACCCGAACCTAGACTCTATGACCAGTATATCCTTTTGGTTCCACTGGTCAAATTTGTTGGAGGGTGGAGAGAAGGTCCGGACAGAGTAATTCCTAGCCTTTAGACTTAGGTTCCCATTGGAGATTTGGTTCTGATAATAGGCATAAAGCCCAGAAAGGGTTGGTTCATAGCCCAAGACCCTGCAGGCGGTTATGAAGGAAACAATAGCCCTGATGGCATTAGGAGTCAGGTGCATGGGCAGGCAGCTATTGAACTCCAGAAAAAAGTAAAAGAAGGGATCCAAGGGAAGTCTGAGGCCATTTTCAAATTGGGCCCCATAGAAAACACAGGCTCTATTGTCCTCGTGAACATCTGCTACCGTTTCTGGCCGCAACTTGTCCTTCCCCTTTATCTGTACATGGCCCAGGGTGCGGACACGGAAGGCTTTGGGATCAACGTTATAAGTCTCGTATATTTCAGTCTCCCAATCTATGGTAACTACTTCCTTGGCCTTTCTCTTGCGGCCACGGCCAGGATTTGCCTCCACCGCAGGTCTTTTGCCTCTACCTCGGGCACGGGCAGGGGCCACAACCATCTCCTCCTCGGAGTCAGAGTCCTCAAAGGCATCAACAATTTCCGTGGTCTCAGCAGCCTTCCTAGAGGTCCCCGCAGCCCTCCTATCCTCCTCCTCGCGGTCATCCTCCTCGGTCTCCGAGCTCGTCGAGCCAAAGAGACCGGTGGCATCACCGCGGGCAGAGGTCACTTCAGTTTCATTCTCCCCGCCTCCGGCCACCTCAAAGTTAAGAGGCTCTAACTCCTCACTGCTACTCAGTTCAATTGCCCCCGTCCTAGGGGCCCCGGGCACAATATCAGGGAAAATGGTCCTCAAAGGGAGAACATCTAAAGGGTCACTCAGGTCCCCGGTGCTCGGTGCCCGCATCTCACTTGTTTGATCAGGGTCCATCAGTTCACACTTTTCCCAGTCACAAATTACTTCGGGGACGCGAATCGCTCTCCTCACAAGTTCAACGGCGTTCAAAGCCTGGTCTCTCTCGCGGGAAAACCTGCACAAAACCCCCCATCACAAAATTTCTTAGCCTACTGGTGTTCCCCAACACCAAAGCATCACCGCTATTTTTTATCCTTTTTTCCTTGGCCTCCCACAATCGGGGTGGGACAAAAGGCCCCCATTGGGATTTCTCACAAAAGTATTGGAAGCACTCCATGGATAACCTAAGCCAACCATGGCCTACCTTCCTAAATATTCCCCCTGTCCGTTTACAAAAGGCAAAAAGATCCGGAGTGCTCCCATCTCCTAACTCTATGGGATGGCGGGGTCCAAATTCACGAGTAGTCATTCTCAAAACCCAGAAAAATAGAAGGAGATGAAGAAGAATCAAATAAAATTACTTACGAAAGGTAAAGCTTGAGGATGGGGCTCGAAGGATGCAACCTCAAAATCAAAGCAAAATTCTCTCTCTAGCTCTTTGAAGGTTTGAAGACGATAAAAAGGGTTTGAGGTTTAAGGGTTTGGTATTTATAAGACCTACATATACGGGTTAACCCGTTTAACCCGTATTAATTAGCCCACAAACCGCTCCTCGAACCACGAAACGTCTCCAAATGTTTGAAAATTCAAAAAATTCCCCATTTTGCATTTATGATACCCCTTGGATGACTGACACGTGCCCTCCGTACCTGACACGCGCTGTCTTTTCATATACCAAGGGGCCCACTTGCAAACCGGGAGGCAGAGCATTCAAGGCACACGTGTCTCACATCTGTGCTTCCCGAACGTGCCTATAAGCCCATGAGGCAGAGCAACAACCAACAAAAAACGCCAACACTGGTGCTCGCCAAAGTAGCGGTCTGATCCAACCGAACTTTTAGTACCTCCTCGCTCAGACCATAAATAATCACACTTGGAGCTAGGGGCCATTGATGAGCCTGAACTTGCTGGACCGGGCCCACGCTCGGTCTAGTCCAAGGAGCCTGTGACGTGGCATTCCCCAGACCGCTGGAGTCAAGACCGCAGACAGATAGACCCTTGAGGTCAAGGCCGCGCTCTTCTCCACATCCTCCTAATCCAAAATCGGAGGGATCCTGACCGCCGACCGGTGCCCGCAGAGGTGGCGACCGCTAGATCTGTGCCCGCAGAAGGTATCACCGCTCCATCCGTGCCCGCGTCAAATACCTTTGATCGCGCCCAAGATGTTGACCGCGGGCTCATACCATGCCTCCCGGTTATCTCTCCTGCCTCCCGGTTATTGTCAAGCCTTACTGAGCACGTTAGCTTACTGACTCTGACATGCAAGTGGCTGGCTCACTCCCATCGCATTCAATGCGGCTCAGACAGGCGCCTACTATTTCATTTAATGCGCCAAGCCATATACACGGCTCATGTCCCTTTCTGCCATGTCCCCTTTACAGTCAATGTTCCCTCCCTGACAGGGCCAATTAGCTGCGGACACGTGTAGGTGGTCAAATACCAAAGTGCCCCCTAGGACTGATCTCATTGCTTACATCAACAAGCACCTCTCCATTGCCTATAAATAGAAGATCTTTGTCCCCTTAGACAAGGTAAGTTCCAAATATATTGAGTAAGCCATATTACTCTAAACCCTAAACACACACACACTCCAAAACATTCAAACGTCTTATATATCTCAGTATTCTTACTCTCACACCTGAGGGCCTGAGTTGGAGTAACATCCAACTTTGACCTTAACGTCTCACACCTGAGGGCCTGAGTTGAAGTAACATCCAACTTTGACCTTAACGGTGCTTATTTGTGTTGTGTTCTAGATATCAAAAACCCGCCAAATATATCAAGCCAGATATCCTTGAACCGATCTTGACCCTGAAAAGCTTGACGTCATCACCTTCTATCTCCTCTGTAATCCCACACTGTTCACACACATCCACAAAATCACTTCCCAACTGCTATAGAAATCGAATCATCCAAATGTCATGCCGCCGTCCCCACCTCCCGCCGCCGCCGGAAAACTCATAATACTATAAAAACAATATTTATATTCCTGATTTCATTCCCCCCTACCCTCACTTCTTAAGCTAACCAATCTTACACACACAGGGCTGATTTAGTGATATTAACTCGATGCATTCCGGTGCGATTAATTCCTCCACCGATTGAAGATTCTCCATGGCGGAAGACGTGGTTCCGAAGACTTTCCGATCACTTTCCGAGGCCGCCGAGCGGAAATACGCCAAGGTTCGCGACGTTCCGCCGTACGGTCACGGTCTAAACCATTATTTTCCTAAAGTGTTCAAAGCCTACATGAAGTTATGGAAGTTCCAGCAGGAGAACCGGGCGAAGCTGGTCGAATCGGGGCTCCAACGGTGGGAAATCGGCGAGATCGCTTCTCGGATCGGTCAACTCTACTTCAACCAGTACATGAGGACCAGCGAGGCTAGGTTTTTGCTCAAATCTTACATCTTCTACGAGGCTGTTCTTAATAGAGGGTATTTTGAAGGATCGAACAAGGTTTTCGAGAGAGATCGAGGGTTAAGGTTTAAGGAGTTGAGATTTTACGCGAGGTTTTTGCTTGTTTCGTTGATTTTGAACCGGTGGGAGGTTGTTAATTTGCTTCTTGAGAGGTTTAAGGCCCTTGTCGATGAAAGCCGAGCTAATTTTCGGGTATGTATACCTTAATGCACTTAATTTTGCTCTGTTTTTAGGTGGATTCTGGTTAATCTGTTTGTTGTTTTCCACTTCACTAGTATTTATAGCAATTCTTGATAATTATGATCTTGCTGGGTTGGTTGGAAAAATTCAATGGGTTCACAAGCTCCAAATGACTGACAGAACTATTGTCTATAATTTCTTCAAGAGCTATTCTTATGATTTTCATTTCCACTTGCAGGAATAGCTAATAAGTAATGGATCGGACTACTCCCTTGATTACTTTGAAAATACTTTGATGTAGCCAAAGGGGTATATTGGTCAATAGAAAGTTATTTTGGAATACCTTGGCGAGCTTTTATCCTTTCCCAATTTCCCCCGCAGCCATGTTATACAGATTCTCAATTAGTTAATAACAACCACAAAGCCTTAGTCCCAAAACGACCTGGGGCTATCAAACATATATGAACTTGTCAATGAAGAGGTGATAAAACAATGAAATTTTCTTGGTCAATCAAAAAAGTTTATTGTGATCCAATATATTTGAAGATAGATTGCATGTTTGTGGTCAGGAATCCCTTCCAGTATCATCTTGTTTAATTGTTACTTGCTTGGGTAGATTTCTGTGAAACTTAGATTTTCATGACGGACTCGGTTGAGGATGTATTTATTCCTTTTTTATTTATTCAATTAGATCAAGTCATTTTCTGTTATGAAGGTTTTATGGTGTAGGACTGGGGGAAGGATAAGTTGTTGGTCTATCAGATGGGGGGTATGTATGTTTTCATTTAATATCGCTGCATCTGTGATCTTAGCATTTCACGATTTCTAAGAAGTTTGTAATTCGGAGAACATAGGTTTCCTTGTATTTATTGTGAATACATATAGTGGTTTTGAAGTTTGTGATTCGGAGAACATCAATTTCTTTGTATTTATTGAGAATACATAGTAGTGGTCTTCTCTTTATTTCAGATACCTAAGGGCAACTCATATCAAAACCAAATTATGATACCTACCTAAAGGTATTAGCATCTCCAATGGTATAAAATGAGGGCATCAAAATTTGATATGGTATTAGTATCTCCAATGGTATAAAATGAGGGTATCAAAATTTGATATGGTATTAGCAAAGGTAGCTAATATGCTACATTGCTTAATACCTTCAAATGAAGAAAAGCGTCCAAGACCCCTAATGTCAACACAAGTAGATTTGTCCCCTACCAATTGTCTTTTCAAAGACTTTAAAACTTGTTTTATTTTTATCTAATTTTGGTACCTATGGATCACTAATGATAGGGTATCAAATTACAATCTCCGGTGGTAGGTATCAAAAATCATATATTTGATACCTATGTTGAAGGTACTAACATCTCCAATAGTAGGTATTGAATTAATAACTTAAATAATTATTTTTATTTTATTAGTTTTCTTTCACATTTAAAATACTATTAATAATTAAATATGAATAACAATTGAATTTAAATAAAGTAAAATATAAAATACAAAATATAAACTCCCTCCGTCCCAACAATTGCTTCCCATTTTTTGTCAAGCACGCAAATTAAGAAAATGGAGGGGAATAAAAAATGTTGTGAGTGTAATTTAAAAATAGGAAAGAGAATGAGTGGAGAGAATAATAAATTATAATGGTGTTGTGAGTATTAAAATAATGTAGGAGAGAGAATGAGTGGAGGGAATAGTAAAGATTTATTTGCCAAAAAAGGAAAGTGGAAGCTAATAACGGGACACCCAAAATGGCAAAATGGGAAGCTACTATTGGGACGGAGGGAGTATAATGAACAAACAAAGTGATTTCCTGTTTATTGACAAAATTAATTATATAAATAGATAGAAAAAAAGTAATAGAAAAAAATAGAGGAAAGAGAAGAGTATATAACATTGAAATAAATGGGAAGTAGCATAAAAAATTGGAGTTGGCCAATTGAATGCAAAAGCCTTCACACCAATTGGTAGGGGGACAAACCTACTTGTGTTGACAGTGGGGGTGTCTTGGACGCTTTTCTTCCCCCACCCGCGCGTGTGTTGTCATTTGAAGGTATTAAGCAAGGTAGCATTTTTGCTATCTTTTCTAATACCATATCAAATTTTGATACCCTCCTTTTATACCATTGAGGATGCTAATACCTTTAGGTAGGCATCAAAATTTGGTCTTGATACCTACCATTGGAGTTGCCCTAAGAAACTATTTTAGTGTAAAATAAACTAGAAGAAAAAAGTTGATTTGAAATAGTTTTGCTTATAAAAAAGGTTTAAGGTTAACTTGTTTCCATTATTCTTTCTAATGTGCTCATGATCTACATAATATAGTAAACTATACATGCACATGTATAGCTGTATCCTATATATTTTAAATTTGGTGAATCTCCGTACCCTCACCAGATTGCACCCTTATCAGTGCTTCATAGCAGAACCTGTTCAGCATTCCCAAATCCTCCAAACTCCTAAAAGCTACAACTTTTAACCATTCCGATCAGGGTTTTCACTGTTTAACGAAGTAGGGTTATTAATATGTTTTCAGCTAGCTATTGTGTAGATCAAGGCTGTATCAGTCTGTATTGCAGTTACTTATTTTACACCTTCTCTTTGACTTAGTTGTATTGCTATTTGCTACCATTATAGTTATTGCTTCTTCTTCAGTATACACGTGTGTATGGTCCGTCTTTAGGCTTTCCCACTCGGTCCCACAAAGGGAGAAAGGTGCGACTATATAAAGAAATAGTTGAGAGAGGTAGCTGATGTAATTGAGATTCCTGAGCCCAACTAAGAAAGAAAGGGGAAGTTTAGGCATCCAATACATTCTTTTCCATCTTGTACGTAGAACACATTATGAGAGATGTTGAAGGGGGCTGGTTGCTCCGTTATATGCATGCTAATGGGGCAAATATGTTTCTCATTGTGGTTCACCTTCATATTTTTCGTGGTCTATATCATGCGAGTTATAGTAGTCCTAGGGAATTTGTTCGGTGTGTCGGAGCTTCTTTTCGATCGAATCGATCATAACCACCCCCTCCCTACATCGTTACATTCCATTTAGGATTTGAAATGAAAGAAGTTACAGAAGAATCAAAATATTAGTAGTTGGGGTGGTTCCCTTACTTTAGGGGTAGTCACTTTGGTAATCGACTAAATGCCTTAGTAAAGTCAGCTAAGGAGCAAAGGTTGCTAGGTGGGAATAGATCTCCAAAAGATTTTTCGTGGCTTGGTTGAAATGGTTGATCGACTAGCTCTAAAGCAGCTTGAGCTCCTCTGGAAGAGTTGCACGAATGGATGGAATTTCATAGCTTCTATAACCACTCAGCCATCTCTCCGAAAGACAAATCTTTTTTGGTTTTAACCCTAAAAAGGAATCGGCCTTATAGAAAAACGTTCAATTTAAAAAGGTTAGCTTAGGCAATGAGGGAAAGCTGGGGAAAAGCATGGAGCGTGCGGGCTCAGCTCTCGCATCCCTCCCATCCGCGAAGCTGAGGCGGGAGAAAAAAAGCCTCACTCCCCGGTCTCGAACCGTTTTCGAAAGAAAACAATTTTCTCTTTGTCATAATTTTTATAGTTTTGAGTTGATTAATCGTACCTACCCAATAAGTTGGAAGCTGTTTTAACAAATTCATTTCTCGTTTTCTTCTTTGGTGATTGGTAGCTAGGGTTGTCTTTGTGTGGTTTGTTGTGGTGGTTGTGGGTGTTGGAGGGAGGAAGGTGCAATATTTTAATTACCTAAGAGCATGACCAAAATATTTGTAATAATTCTGTCCAGGAAACCAACTTTAGAGAATGGAAGATAGTTGTTCAAGAAATGATTCGGTTTATGAAACTCGATACAGGCTTCATAAAAGTTAGGCCTCTACGGTATTGTGCTATGTTCGATTCTCATCCAGCTTCTCTTCCGTATGTGGCACGTTTCCATGCAAAGAAGGTTCTTAAATTGCGAGATGCGTTGCTTACAAGCTATCATCGGAATGAGGTAAATGCTTTTAGATACTTCGCTACCTAACTTTCTACTCATTATGCTAACCTCCCCCAGTTCACCTCAATGCTTATATGTTCCCTGCCTATCCATTTCATTTAGGTTAAATTTGCAGAAATTTCCTTGGATGCTTTCAGAATGATGCAGTGCTTCGAATGGGAACCAAGTGGCTCATTTTATCAAAAGAATCCTGTGGAATCTCATGTGAATCGAGCTTTGTCGAATCAATCTGGTACTTCTGGATTAATTGATATAAATCTGGTAGCAGATATGACAGATCCTACTCTTCCACCAAATCCAAAGAAGGCTATTCTCCATCGGCCATCTGTGACACAGTTATTAGCTGTGAGTATATAAGGCTTAACACTCATGTAGTTTTTCATTGTTCTGGTGGTAAAATCCTTCATAAATTATGTTGCTACTTCCTGTTAAAAACTCAGGGCCTCGTCAAGTAGTTCAAATCCAATTATCTTGTGGCTGCATTTCATTTGTTGGCCAAATTGTGGGCTACTGAGCAAAGCGTTTTCTTGGATGCTCAAAATTCAAAAATTAGGGTGTTTTCGTGGTTAACTAATCTGTAAATTCTTTCTTTATTATGGACAGGTTATCGCGATGATATGTGACGAACTTCCCCCCGAAAGTGTAATGCTTATATACTTGGCTGCCTCAGGTTATTATTGCTCTCCCTCTTGTAGTTACAAAAGTGAACAATTAGTATTTTCCAGGCTAGAAACTAACCCTAATGTCCTTTACAGGAACCTCTAGTAGTAGTAATTCACATGTCGAATTATCTGGAACTTCACAAACATTTTCAAAGCTCAATATGACAACCATACCTGAGAATCATGTTAATGGCAGGAGAGACTCGAGTAGTCAACACTCTGAGAGTTCTCTCTGGTTGGGTCCTTGCAGAAGCGGAGGTAGGGAGCCTCATCACCCATTTGCTGTGATGTGCATATATTCTTATAAACATGAACTCAGAAAGTCCAGGGACTGTTATGTTACTTACTCTTTGTTGATCTAATTTTCAGGTTCAAACAACCTATATCCTGCTGATTTAATTCCTTTCACCAGAAGGCCTGTTTTTCTTATTATTGATAGTGATAACAGCCGAGCTTTCAAGGCAGGTTTGTCAAAACTTGTTGCTGTACTCTGTTTATAAGCACATAACTGTGAATCCTTGCTTCACCAGAGATGATATGTGTTATTATAATAGCTACTTCTTTGTGAATAAGTTGGGATTCCCCCCCCCCTTCCCGAATAATCTTTGTTTTTGTAACAAAGTAGTCGACCTGGAAATTCACGTAACTTTTGGTTGATATACAAGCCCTGGATTTCCCAAAACCAAATATTAGAAGCTAATAAAGTGGAGAGGAAATGGCCCCTGAATGTCCTCTTAGCAAAAACCGCAATTTGCAAGACTACATTTATATAATCTGTTGCATGGGTAATTATTCATAAATGCATTATGCATCTGAAAAACTGACTACAAGTCCATTCAAACTCCTAAAACTTGCCAAATCTGAACATTCATCAAATTTGATATCATTCAGTAACATGCAAATTGATATCTTATAGACGTCATTAAACCTACAAATACCTGATTGTTTATAGAGGCTGTGTTATGTTATTTGTATGCCACTTTTTCCTTCAAGAAAAATGATTGTGCGGTGTATTTCAGATCATCCATATCTTAAAGGCTGAGAGTCATGATTGAGCATGTGCACGTATTGTTGTCAAGATAATTTTCAAGTTCCCCTAGTGGTTGCTCATCTTGAATTGAAACGAGTGCAACTAATTTCCTATTAACATCACCGGCCCTTGACACTCCCCATCATCTACAATTCTGAGTATGCACCTTCTTCCCCTTCTGCTATTCCCCTCCCCTTCTGTCATTTCTTGGTCTCATATTTGTTTATGCACAAGCAGCAGCATCTAAATACAACTTGTAGAAGCTCCTTCTATGATGGATATTTTATGCGCTAGAAAGAAATATGCCTAATCTGATGCCTGGTATCATGGATAACCATTTACTTTATCCCCGAGTAACAATGCCTTAAAAAGAAATATGCCTAATTTGATGCGTTTCTCACAGAGAAAACTTTTATTTGTTGACATGGTTTTCGTTGGAAGAATATATTTCCTATTTGCAACTATGAAGTTTCCTCATTGATGAGTGGCATGTGTGCTTAATACTTTACAGGTTATTCATGGTGCAGAAAGGGGGGAACCCGCTGCATTACTCCTTTCTCCTTTGAGGCCAACATTCAAGAGTCAATCTGGTGCTGCTGATGTAACCCAAAATGGAAGTCAGTTCACCTTGTTCTTGACAGCTCCATTACAGGCATTTTGCCAAATGGTTGGCCTTTCATCTACCAATGAGGTGGTATGATTGATTTTGATTTTATTGCATTCCTTATGGTCTCTCCAGCTTGACTCATACCTGTTCATGGTTTTTTTCCGCAGGACGTCTTTGAAGATGCTGAAAACATCATTTCCACTGCCTTCTCGGAGTGGGAAGTGATTCTCTGTTCATCAACTAGCCTAGATCTAGTGTGGGCACAAGTTTTAAACGATCCACTACTTCGACGGCTAATTCTTAGGTAATTTCTGCTCTTTAGAAGTTTGTGTTTCCATGCTTAATACTCTCTCCCTCCCATAATAAATGTTGCACTTTCCTTTTTAGTATGTCCCAAATAAAATGTCGCATTTCTAAATAAGAAAACAATCTTGGTACAATTTGACTGGTACAAGCAATGTACAGGCAACTAAATCACATTCCATAAATTCATTGACTGGTCAAATGCAACATTTATTTTTGAGACGGAGTGGATTTTGGGAGTTACTGGCATCATACTTATCCTTCTGCAGCAGCAACAATAACAACAACAACAAAGCCAACAAAGCCTTAGTCCCAAAATGACTTGGGGACTTGTCCTTCTGCAGCACTTAATTATTTTTTGTTAGATGATATTATATATGCTTATTGCATATTACAGATTTTTATTCTGCCGGTCTGCGCTCACTCTTTTCCGCCATCGGGAAGATAGTGACGAGTATTTGCCTATGTGCCTACCAAACCTTCTGGATACTGTCTCTCCGACATCAAAAGTGGTTCAGTCACCAATTATGCGGCTGACAGACCATCTAAAGGTATCCCATTGTTTTCAGTTTGATGAGTTATAGCCATACTAGTTAGAAGAACTGTACATGCAAATCGGGATTTGTACACCACATATTCAAAGATAGAAGTGATATTGTTGGCACAACAATCTCAATCCGAAGAATAAAGCTATTGGTGGTTAGTTAAGTGCATATAATCTATTCAGTGTATGTTTTTTCTTTGTATTGATCGTTTCTAACGGGTGTTTTGGTTGTTAGTCAGTAGTTGATAATGATCTCTTGTGCTAATTTATGTAGGTGTTTTTTTTTTTTTTACAGATACTCCCCCCGTCCCTAAAAGATTGTCCTGTTGTACATTTTGTAATTATTAAGGAAGAGCTTCACCTTTTTGTACCTTAGTAGATTTGCACTAACATTCATACCTAAGTTTAGAAATGGAACATACTTTTTGGGACAAGTCAAAATGGTAAATGGGACAATCTTTCAGGGACGGAGGGAGTATTTGTTTATGTATTTGTAAAACCATAACATAGGATGAGATTTTTTTTACATTTTGTTTCCAATTCATTTGTGGCACTTTCTGTATTGTTCGGGGTTTGGTGAAGGAAAAAATAAATAAGAAGTTGTCTCCCTCAATATACTGTAATACTCTTTTATTTATTTTTCTCAATTTCATTGGTTCTATTGTTTTTTTTTTATTTTTTATTTTTAATGTGGTTATTGACTTATTAATGCTATAATTGAGCGATGTCTCAGCATGTACTCACATGACTTGGGGGACATTTTGGTCGTTTTGTAGAGATATTACACAAATAACCTAATACCACAAGCACTCCCAATGCCGCTGCTGCTGCCGCCACCACCATCACACTTGGCTACCACTGTCCATTGCATATCCACCGCCATTGTCTAACACCACCACGATTCCATCTTCTCTCTCTTGCAATATTTATGATTTAACTCCAGTGGCAGCTACATTTTTCCAGTTCCAGGGCCTCCAGCCCTCCATTGATTCACACATTGTTGCTTCCAAAGCCTTGAAGCTCAACAGAGATGGATTTAGTATAGGAGGTGGGGGTTTAAGTGCACCCGCTCAAATTCTATCTCTAGTTAAAAAAATGGTAAATTACATAATAGAGATTAACGTCCATATATTGATACAAGTTTGAGGTCTAGCATCCAAAATTTAGCGAAATAGGGTATGACTTGTCACTTTGTTTGCAAAATAGGACTTTTTTACGATTTTCGTAAGAAAAATCAGTTAACTCACATATAACTTGCACATGATTGGTGAAATAGATTAGTTGTTAAGGGGTTAAATGCAATTTTTATTAAATGAAGGGGAGGATGAAAAATTAACATATAATCTTTTCCCCAAAATAACCTAACCCCAATTTAAATTTTGATATACTCTATTAGTTATTTTATATTAAATTTTGATGATTTAAAATTTGAAAATTATATATTTGCATTTAACCCTTTTAGAACTAAAACTCATTGCAAATTAATCAAATTCGTCAATCACGTGCATGTCACATGTGGTTTAACTGATTTTTCTAATGAAATCCGTCAAAACACTCTATTTTGCAAACAAAGTGACAAGTCAGACTATATTTTGCTAAATTTTGGATACTAGACCCTAAACTGATATCACTCCATGGACGTTAGACCCTATTTTGTATTTTACTCTAAAAAAATATAAAAATTACACTATTTACTAAGTGCACCTTCATATACGATAAGTTAATTTCCACCTTTGATGTTGGCAGATCTTATTACTAGTTCAGTTGATAGTTTATCATTAAGGATCAGGTTTCAAACCCTAATAGATACAAAATATTTCAAAATGTTTTTAGCCTTATGTGTAAGAAATGAACTCTTTTTCAATTCTTTTATTATATCATAAACAGTTATTATTTATTATTCAAGTTGAAAAGTTTGTCTTTATTATGATAAATGATTTTTTTGATTATTTCTTTTTAAATACTCTTATATTTGAATTCTTTTGCTCATTACTTTAACTGATATAAGTGAATTTTAATTATCTATTAGTTTTTTTTTCACCATTTATTGCTTGTACAAAAAATAAGTTTGAAACATATAAGAAATAAACTATAAGATTATTTTCAATAAATGCTTCCTACAATGATGTCATTATCAAAACAACAATAATGTAAATATTATATTTTATTTATTTATAATTAACTTATGTTTGAAGTTATGTATTATAATAATGTAGTCGCTTTTGAAAAATATAGTTTGAACTTGTATAGTGTAAATTATGCACCCATTGTCAAAACATCCTAAATTGCCATCGAAGCTTAAGCTCCGATTTTAACTACTGAATCATACTAAATTCGGGTTTGGCCATGAAAATCTATGCACACATCGCAACTCCAACTCCAAAGTTTGGCATTCGGAAGCAGGGGCAGGGGCGGATCCAGGGGGGGCAGGTGGGGGCACTCGCCCCCCCCCCCCAGCGGCGGAAATGCAGTGGAATTTTTTTTTTTTTTGCCCCCACCATATTTTTTGTTATATATGTATATATATAATTAACTTCAAGATTAACACCAGTGAATGGTGTGGTTCAGCGGTAGAAGCGGTGAAGTTAAAGCCTTTGGTGTTTTCTTTCAAATCCATGTTCGAACCCTGCTACCTACATTTTCAATTAATTTTGTCTTCCATTTTTGCTATTCTTTCTCTTAACAGTTTTGTTTTTCTTTTTCTCCTAATTTTCTCACATTTTTTCAATCTTAATTAATTCGTTAGGCTTTTCCCATTTTTTTTGTTTTTGGTCTTTCTTCCTATTATCCCAAGTTTAATTAGCAAATTTGAATTTCTTTTTTGTACGAGTAATATATTTTAATAAATTGTTTGCGTTAAATACTTCAACATTATTTCAATCGTTCTTTGAATTATTTACTTTTATCATTTTTGTTAACTAAAATACATTGTATTTCATGGATCCGACTCATTTTTTACTTGTCCGACCCGAAAAAAAAAATTTCGGGGGCGCTGCCCCCGAACCCCCGTGTAATCTTGCCCCCCCTCGGCCAATTCCTGGCTCCGCCCCTGAGCAGGGGAGGCAGATCCTTTGACAAAGGAGATTCTAGGTGCTGGAAAATAAAATGCAAAATGATAAATGTCTCTAAAAACATGTGCATGACATAAAATATTGAGGTTTAGAAAAAAACCAAGACCATGTCAATTTTTTATCAATTTGCTACAAATTATATACTATAAAAAAGGAAAGTCATATTGGCACAATTATATTTTTGAGAACCATGTAGCTAAAGCATAAACAATAGTCACAACCACCATGCCATAACCATCGCCATAGTCAACATCACCACAACTGGTGTCTAATATGCTATAGGGAATTTAGCGATGGGGTTAGTGGTGGTGAAGATGTTAACAATGTCATGTGCTAGGCAATAATTTGGAATGGCTTCTTCCAAACATTTGTTACTGTAAAATTTAACTAGTACACGTAAGAATCTCACTACTAAATACTCCCTCCTTTCCGGCTCAATTCAATTGGTTCCTTGATTTATTTCACGATTTTTAAAAAAAATGAACAAAGTGGGTAGAAATTAGAGGAGAGAGAATATAAAAGTTAAATGTGTGGTAGGAAATAGGAGAGAGAATGTAAAAGTTAAAAATATTTAATAGGAGAGAGAATGAGTGGGAGGAATAGTAAGTTAATGATTGATTTTTTTTTTAAATATGTTAACTTTATAAGGGTATAATAAATGATTTTTTTTGTAAATATATGGAGATGATAAGAGTATAAATATATGAAACACTTTCCATTTAAGGAATGGATCAATTGAGGTGGGACGTCCAAAAAGAAAAGTGGATCAATTGAGGTGGGACGAAGGTAGTACTACCTCCGTCCCACTTCAAGGTTCCTACTTTCCTTTTTGGTCCGTCCCACTTCAAGGTTCCCTTTCATAAATGACAAGTTTTGAATATATTTATACCCTTATGATTTAATATATTTACAAAAAAATCATTCATTATACACTTATAAAGTTAACATATTTACAAAAAAATCAATCATTAACTTACTATTCCTTCCACTCATTCTCTCTCCTATTAAATGTTTTTAACTTTTACATTCTCTCTCCTCTAATCTTCTACCCATTTTCAAAAAAACTAATCATTAACTACTATTTCCTACCTCAAGGCTCACATTTAACTTTTACATTCTTTCTCCTCTAATTTTCTATTCACTTTCAAATTTTTTTTTAAAAAGCGTGAAATTCACACAAAGGAACCTTGGTGTGGGACGGACGGAATATAAAATATGACAAAAACTTGGGTGAGAACAGCATGACCCGTCTCATCCATGAGACGGGTCGGTTCCATACCCATCACCCGCCCAACAAAGCCAACCCACGTCTCCGCCCAAGCTTTTTGCATATGGGCGATCGCCCAAGCTGGAATCAGCGGCCGCCCAAGCTGGAATCAGCTCACATTTACCTTGGCCCAATCCTTCAGCCAACATAAAGTAATAGTTTGTATACATTAAAGTAATAGTTTGTATACATTAAAGTAATAGTTTGTATACATTAAAGTAATACATATATACAGAAAAGTAATAATGTTTTTTCCTATGTTTTCTTCGTTTGACAAAAGTAATACTTATTATAACTAAAATGTAACAAACGTGTTATTTATATATAATAGTATTTGTACATAATTGTAACACATATGTATAGGTATCTATATGTTTTCATGTAAAAGTATTACATTATCTATAGAAATATGTTACAATTTCATCTATCAAAGTGGTACATTTACTTGTATAAACTATTACATTCATATACATAAGTTATTACATTTCAAAAATAATACATATAGTTTGTATTACATTTGAAAAAAATGGGTAAAAAACGAGCTTTTATTTTTTTTTAAACAGGTATTACGTTTACTTATGACCAATGTTACTTTATATGTATACAGTCATTACATTAAGAGATGGTAACTACTACTTTTGCTCTAAAAAAATAATATATAAAAAAAAAAAAATTGGCCTATAAAAGGCTGCCACGTGGCGGATCATGTCCCATGGGTCATGGGTCGACCCGTCTCATGCATGAGACGGATCCCATCTTCTCACAGGAGACCGGCTCATAAAATATTTGTGTTGTTCATTTTTTTCTAAAATCATTAGCATATACTCCCTCCGTCCCACTCCAAGTGTCACTTTTACCCAAAATGACGTCCCGTTTGAAGCGTCACTTTTCCTAAAAATGAAATATTTTATTAATATTCTATTATCCCATCTACTATTTCCTCCACTAATTCTCTCTCCTCTACACTCACAACACTTTTTAAATTTACTATTTCCTCCACTAATTCTTTCTCATATTTTCAAATTACACTCACAATATTTTTTTTTTCCACTTTTTTCTTTAATTTGCGTGTCACCCCTAAAAGAATGACACTCTTACCCCTAAAAGGATGACACTCTTGCTGGAATGGAGTAGGGTGACACTCTTGCTTGCTGGAATGGAGTAGGGTGACACTCTTGCTGGCTGGGACGGAAGGAGTATTTTACCTGTGTTAAGAAATATAGGAGCTAACAATGAATTTTTATGTTTATGTGCCACACGTAGTTTATATTTTATGGCTGAATTTTATACTTCCTTCGTCCCACGTGAATATAAACTTTTTTTTTTTTTGTCCGTTCCACGTGAATACAAACTGTCCAAAATGAAAATAAATTTATTATTTTATATTCACCCTATCCCACCCACTCATTCTCTCTCTTCATTTCCTACCACACAATTTATTCAACCAACTCCACTCATTCTCTCTCTTCATTTCCTATCACACATTTTCATTATCTTAATAATATTTCTTAATTATTAATTATTGTGCCCAAAAAATTGGTTTGTAATCACATAGGACGGAGGAAGTATTTATTAGTGAAGTTTTAAGCAGGAGTGTAAAAACAACTCAATAGAATAGAAGAGTGATTTCGGATTCATCCGTTCTATGATTATTTGATTAATAATTTAATTGATAGTGTGAGTATAAAAATTTTTTATTTTAAATAGTATCAAATGAAAAAGTAGAGTGAGACGGAGCAAAATGAAACTTAGCTCCGTTTGTTTCAACGTAAAATGTTTTTCGAAAAATGATTTCCTGTAAAATGTTTTTCGAAAAATGAAAATGTTTTTCAGAAAATGAGATAAACACGTTTTCAGCTGTTTGGTAAGGAAAATGTTTTCCGAAAAATATTTTCATGTGTTTAATGAAAATATTTTTCGATAAAAACACAATTTGAGATAAGTTGAAAGAGATAGGGTGGAGAGTTGTTAAAAATAAATTTAAAATGATTAAATTTTTTTTGACCCAAAGGGGGGCATGGGGTGGGGGGCATGGGGTGGGGAGTTGTTAAAAATAAATTTAAAATAATTAAATTTTTTTTTACCCAACGGTGGTGGAAGAGAATAAAATGAGGAAGTAAAATATTGTACCTTGTGAAATATGAGTTGTACATGAAGGGCACTGAACATACCAAAAATGTCGAGTTGGGCCAAACGAGTAAAGCCCAATCACAGGCCGCTTTGACTGTCACATTTTCAATAGGGCTGGCCCAATCAGAACGAGGCCCAAAGCCCATCTCAAGCATCAGTCGACTAAGCCCATGGTCCGACCTACCAGGTCCCGACCTAACTTAGTCCGACCTCATGATTCATACTACAATTCGGGTACGAACCATGCTCTACCCGACAGTCAGGTCGACCATTCCACAAGTGGCGACCTCGACCTAAATTAGCAAATGACGACCTGACACTTGCCGGCTTATTTGGTTAAACAATTCTCATAACCACATCCCTACAAATCAGGGACCGTTATAGACACGTGCCCGACCAAGTAATCTGCTACAATCTCGGAGGACATGTTGCCTCCCAAAATATATCACTTTTTCCTATAAATACTTCATCACTACCAAACGGTGAAAGGTAACGCCATTTTGTATTACGAATTTATTATTCAATACATTTTGAGCTTTATTCAATCAGTATTCTTACTCTCGCGCCGAGCGTCTTCGCCGGAGACACATCCAGGCTAGTCGTGGGTTCGATTTCTGTCAAGGAGCTAGGTGATTAATCTTGCCACGTGGAGGATTATTGATAAGCACAATTCTGCGGCATCGGTTTGGTTCCATTCTTGGGAATCGTGCTTTAGCTTGACCTCGAAAATTTCCATCAACCCACAACAATGGTGACTTCAAACGGACACGTATCCGAGGCTTCACTTGGGCATGAAGAAGTGAACAACAACAACACGAATACAAACGCTAGAAATGCTTTGAATTGCCTCCTCCCCCACCACGTCGTCGCCAAAGACGCTAGTGGCAACGCGATCCAACAAAGCGTTGCCGATGGCGAAGGATCGCCCGATGGCCGGAGGGACAAACGCCCTATGGAGGGACAAAGGAGCCCCGCCTCCTCCAAAACGTCCGACTGGGCGACGAATGCCGGAATAGGGTTGGTCCCTCAACCAATCCCATGACCAAGAAGGAAATGATGTTGGAGCGAGCCCAGATCCTAGCTGATTTGATAGCTATGGAAGAAGCAGAGCAAGCTGATGTTCGATCAGAAAGGATTGCTCCCTCCCAAGTCTCCAACAGGCAGCAGGCCAGGAGTGCAAGGCCAAATGAGGGTGTGGGGCAGAATGGTGAAAACATGATAGTTCAACGAGCTCCTACGATCGTTCATGTGCCAAGTAACGACCTAAGGGCTAGCCTCAACAGAAACAGGGAGCAAGAGGCTCAGTCTGATTTGAGGACGCAATTAACCGCCAACAGAAACAGACGCATTTCTCCAGCACGGACACAGAGATCAGGATCTCATAGAGACAGGAACGGGCGCAGGTCGCCCATAAGAGAGGAGAGGCGCAGGTCGCCACTCGGAGATTATAGGCGCAGGTCGCCATCTCGTGCCGACAGCGCAGTCGCCACAAGGAAATGACAGCGCGAGATCTCCAGTTCGATCAGAGAGGGCTCATTCTCACAGGGACAGAAGGAGTAAGCAGGTGACTCCCCCTAGAAGTGAAGGCCAGAAGTTAAATGCTGCGCCCCCTCCAAGAGATGAAAGACCCGATGCTAGGGAATGGTTGTTGATGAAAAAGAAGTTTGAGCAATGGGAGGAGGAGAAGAAAAAGGATCTTTGGAAAGGTCGAACGAATTGACTTTGCTCTTCGACCTCTTTCCAAGGAGGCGAGAGATAGTCGACCTCCCCTAGTTTCGGGTTGCCCCTTCTAGAGAAGTATTGCAGGTCCACCAATGCAAGAAGTCACATAGCACACTGGAGGCCACGATGTGTTTTGTCGCCAATGAAGACGACAATATGTGCAAAGCCCTCGTAAGTACCCTCACGGGAAGCTTGACTTTGACGTGGTTTAATGGTTTGGCGGTGGTAGCATAACCACTTGGACATGCTTGAGGACCAAGTTCCTAGATCGCTTCTCGGACCTGCTGGAGCTCGGAAAGTGACGGTGGCCCGATCTAAACAACTTGGTGCGGGCCAAAAACGAAAGCTCCATGAGCTACTTCACCAAGTTCAAAGAAATGGTCGACAAGATTGAAGAGGACATCACGGACGGGGAGGTGATCAATTGCTTCCGTGGTATTTCCTCGGAAGACATGGACTACGAGCTCACGGTCAGAACGGTCACAACTCGACGGGAGTTGTTTGAAAAGGTGTACAATGTTGCGCTAGCTGAAGAAAGGAAAGAGAAGAAGAATGGTAAGAGTCCTAAGGTTGAGGTCTCCGATGATAAGAAAGACTCCAACAAGAATGGAGGAAACAATAAAAATGGAAAGAACAGGACTAGGGCAACAGAGAAAGTGCCGAGGCTTTCACTCCCCTTACGGTGAGTCGAACGAGAGATTATGAATGCTTTGTCGAGCCTCCTCCTGTCCCGATGAACCCGGGCAACAAGTTTAGGAGGGACAACGGCAAATGCGTGACTACCACAAAGACACTGGTCATCTCACAGAAGATTCTTTGGGTTTGAAGCGCATTATACAAAGAATGGTCGACCAGGGGAGGCTCGACGCTTATGTGAAAAGGCCTCAAGCCGGTGGAGGCGAGCAGCCAGCAGGTGGACAACAGGGACCTAGGCAACCTAGATTGAACCTGGGGGTCATTACAGAGCAAGCAAGCAACACGGCCATCAAGCACAAGATCTTCCAACTCAATAAGGCCCCACATGTGCCTCCAAGAAGAGAAGTCAGAGATGAAGCGATCAACTTCTACCCCCATGAATTGGCAACTAATATGGCGGCTAGGGAGCAAGTTCTCGTCATCCCAGGTCTCATAGACGAATGTACGATGAGCAGACTCTTAGTCGACACGGGGGCCTGCAAGGATATTTTGTTCTACAAGACATTCAAGGAGATGGGACTTAACAACGAACAGTTAGAAAGATATGATGGCAGGTTGGAGGGCTTCACCAACCATCGAGTTGATGCTAGAGGCCAGATAGAGCTCGATGTCGACCTAGGCCAACACCCCCTCAGGATCGTATCGAAGGTACAATTTATAGTGATTGATGTAAATAGTGACTATGCCGCTATACTTGGTATTCCA
Source organism: Adenophora triphylla var. japonica (assembly GCA_022495995.1). NCBI lineage: Eukaryota > Viridiplantae > Streptophyta > Magnoliopsida > Asterales > Campanulaceae > Adenophora > Adenophora triphylla. Next base: position 64,046 of record JAFEMH010005421.1, read on the forward strand.
GGTCAGGTCGCTCTTGGAATGGTGGCATCGATCCCTCATCAGCGAGTCAAGTTCCCCACACCTGCTGGAATAGGATGTGTACAAGGCACAGCTCGAGCCTACCTTGATCATGTTCTCAGAGAAAGAAAGAAAAGGGAGTTGGAAATTGAGGCTATGAGATGGTTACCCGCCGTCCCGATCGATCACCAAAACTACTCATTGTCAGCAATCACCAATGTGGAGGAGTCGACCTATCGCTCAAATGACGAGATCATGATTGAGTCGACACGTCACTCTGAAACCACAGAGGTCGATCCAGATGTAGTTATGGTCGACCAAGTCACCATAGGCGATCTATGCCTCCAGCTCGACAATAACTCGGGGGCCACCACCACCACCAGCGAGGTTGCAGATAAGCTTGACGATATGATAGCAGAGGAAGCTCCACATTTGGGAGCTGAGGAAAGACAAAAGGTCAGGGAAATAATAATTGAGACTCTACAATTCGGGGATGGACCGGAGCTAGAGGCGTGGACGAGCTAGAGTCGGTAATCACCAATCTTTCCTACCCCGACCAAAAAATTCAGATTGGGAAGCAGTTATCAGTTGAGGAGCGAGCAGAAATCATCGAGCTACTCAAGGAGAGTAATGACGTCTTTGCTTGGAGGGTAGAAGACATGAGGGGAATAAAGGAAGAGGTCGCTGTTCATCGACTTGAGGTCAACCCGACCATAAAGCCTAGGCCCCAAAAATTGAGAAGCTTTGCTCGTGACAAGGAGGAGGCTATAAAAACCGAGGTACAAAAACTTTTGAGTGCAGGAATAATCAAAGAGGCCACTCATACAACGTGGTTGGCCAACGTGGTCATGGTGAAGAAATCAAATGGCAAATGGCGGATGTTTGTCGACTTCACCACTCTCAATCTTGCTTGCCCTAAGGACAACTATCCCCTTCCTAGAATCGACAAGCTAGTCGATTCCATTGCTGGCCACTCAACCCTCAGCTTCCTCGACGCTTATTCAGGTTACCACCAGATTAAGATGCATGAGGACGACATAATCAAGACGGCATTTCAAGCGGCTGGAGGCATCTACTGCTATAACATGATGCCATTTGGATTGAAAAATGCAGGGGCAACTTATCAAAGGATGGTGAACAAAGTCTTTGCTTCTCAAATTGGCCGAAACATGGAGGCCTACGTCGACGATATGGTCATCAAAACAAAGACTGGACGTCACGTGGTCGACCTAAAGGAAACGTTCGCCAATTTGAGAGCAAACGACATCACTACAAGAAAGGAGGCTTTTTACGGCGCTCATATACGGCGGTGAACACGCGTCCGCCGTATATACTTATATATACGGCGGTATTAACAGCCGCCGGAAATAAATAATATATACGGCGGATGAGGCCGCCGTAAATAAGTAATGTACGTACATTTGGTATGTACGTATACGAGATCGAAGTTATATACGGCGGTATATTTGTAGCCGCCTTATATAGGTACTTATTATCGGCGGTTGATACGCGTCCGCCGTAAATAATTCAATTATATACGGCGGAAGATACGCGTCCACCGTAAATAATACAATTATTTACGGCGGTGTACAATTTCCGCCGTAAATGTCATTAAATACCGGGAAACCCAATTTCCCTATTCAGTTTCGCGCTCTCTATCTCTCTGTCTCTCTTCCCCTCTCCTCTACCTTACCTAGGGCACGAATCCTACCGCCGGTGACCGTGAAAAACGAATCAGGTATGCGCTTTTACTGATTTACTTTTAATTTCTAAGTTTTTTTTTTGTTTTTGTTGTTCTTGGTGTGTTCTTGGTGTGGTTTTTGATGATTCTTGGTGTGGTTTTTACTTTTAATTTCTAAGCTTGGGCACGAATTGAATCGAAAGTGGGTCAGCTCCAGTTCACTTAAGGTAAGATTTTTGATTCTTCAGCTTTCTGTTTACTGAAGATCTGGATTGTTGCAATTTTTTCAACTTGTTGCATTTTTTTCAATTTGTATACATACGAGATACGGAAATATATTGTTTTTTGGAGACTTTGGGACTGAATTTGAGCTAGCTAACTAGTGAATCTGTACATTTTCAATTTCTATACATTTGTATGCTCTAGTGAATTGGATTTGACTTTGTTAATTATCTATTGTAAGTTCTAGTGAATTGGTATTGTTTAAGAGAAAATATGAACTTTCAGAAGGAATTGATACAAGTTTCTGTGTTTGTTTGTTATTTGTAAATTGTAATGAGTAATGTAGGTATTGTTCGGTTGTGATAGAGAACCTTGAAGGATACAAACACATAAATGTACATATACTTATAGGATTAGGCTCGAGGCTTAAAGAATCACTTCACGTCTCGACTACCATAGTTGTAGTTTACATTTTTTTTTCATTTTTGCTTGTGAACATGATTTGTTTGATATTGGAGTTGTTTTGCCTTTATTTTTCTTGTTGATTTGAGGATTTTTTTATTGATTGGATGCCATGGCGATATGTTTGAGCAATGTTCTTTGGGTATTACTGTCAATGAATCTCATTGTAAGTCAATTTGATTGGTTTTAGGTAAGTGCACCCAATTTGAGCTGTTGAAATTCAATGGACTTGCTATTGACCTATGCATAATTTCAAATGTCATTGGTGCATGAATTAGGAAGCACTCCATATACATCTACTCCCTCGGTCCCATAATAAGTGTTCCTTTTGGTCAATCCCCAAAATAAGAGTTGCATATCTAAAGTCTAGAAGAGGAAATAGTTGTTGTGCAAAAGTTGTACATATTTAGACTATGTTTGTGAGAGAGAACGAATGAATTTTAACGTTAAAAATATCAAGTTCGACTAGGGGGGGGGGGCTTGTGAGAGAGAACGAATGAATGAATGAATGAATGTTGTGAGAGAGAACGAATGAATGTTGTCATAGGGTTATACTATATCATGGGCCCAAGTTCGACTAATAGGCTAGGCTCCAACAATGTATATTATCTATATCGAGCCAAAAGTTGTACATATTTAGACTATGTTTGTTTATGAGTTTATTTTTATTCTAAAATTTGTGTCTCTCGGTCTTATATATAGGTTGTATTTTAACGTTAAAAATATCAAGTCAAGTCATATATGGACAAAAGTTGGATTGATTTGGATAATCGAATTTCAAATGAGTATTTGTATGGGGTTGACAACTTTCTCGATTTTGCATTCTCAAAAAAGTCTGTTGGTGTTAAAGAAATATATTGTCCTTGTAAAAAATGCGCAAATCGTTACCAAGAAGACCGTGCAACCGTGAGATCACATTGTATTGCAGTGGGATTTCAAAAAGATTACAAGAATTGGATTAGGCACGGGGAAGAGTACATTTCGGCGCGTAAGAATGATAATAATGATAGGACAACTGAAGATGGCATTGAAATTGAATTGGGCGTGCAAGATTGTATGAGGCGAATGGTACATGAAGGGATGGGTATGCCGGATAGTAACCAGCCGGGGAATTGAAGAAATCGTACAATCAGATGCATCCACCGAAAAGTTTCTTAGACTTTTGAGAGATCTTGATCAAGCCTTGTGGGAAGGGTGTGATAAGTTTACGGTACTCTCATTTATTGTAGAACTTATGCACTTTGGAAGGCTAATTATCGAGTGGCGATAAAGGGATTTACTTCTTTATTAAAATTTTTCATTAGGGCATTGCCTCGATCAGTGAAAGTGCCAAGTTCCTATCGTGAGGCGTACAGATGGCTAGCGGATTTGGGTTTTAGTTATAAAACGTGGGACGCGTGCATTAATCATTGTATGTTGTTTCAAAATGAAACGAAAAACTTACTAAATGTGAAATTTGTGGAGCCTCTAGATATAAGCAACAAGAAGAAGGGGGTAGCGGTGAAGGTGCGGAAACAAGTGGCAAGAATAAACTTCCCAAGCAGGTAGCAATGAAGAAAGTATGGTATTTTCCCTTAAAGCCAAGGTTGCAAATGTTGTATTGGTCATCTAAGACCGCGACACTCATGAGATGGCATGCCGAGAAAAGAATAGACGATGGTGTCTTTGAGGCATCCCTGCAGACTCTCGTGCGTGGAAGGAATTCGATGAACGTTATCCATTATTTTCAAGTGAAATTCGAAATGTTAAATTGGGATTAGCATCGACGGATTTAATCCTTTCGGAACAATGACTATATCTCACAAGTACTTGGCCAGTAGGTTGTGCTTATGCCATACAATCTTCCACCTTGGTTATGCATGAAACGACCATATTTCTTCTTGTCGGTGCTTACTCGAGGCCCAAAGGGCCGGGCAACAAGATAGATGTGTATCTCCAACCGTTAATTGATGAGTTGAAGGAATTGTGGGAAGATGGTATATCAACTTATGATGCATCAAGGAACGAGTTGTTTACTTTACGAGCTTCACTATTATGGACAATAAATGACTTTCCTGCATATGCAATGTTATGCGGATGGAGCACTAAAGGTGAATATGCTTGCCCTTGTTGCAATGTGAGACCTCAAGCACGATGGTTGGATCATGGTGGCAAGTATTGTTATATTGGTCATCGACGCTTCTTGCCTAGGAGTCATGCTTTTCGTAAGGATAAAGGCTCTTTTGATGGTACTCATGAAGTGAGAGATAAGCCCAAGTTATTGTTTGGAACAAAATTGCTTAAACAAGTTGAAAATATGGAAAGCAGTATAAAATAGAAGATGTTATTAAAAAGAGGAAAAGAGAAGAGGGTGAGAAGCAACAAGCCAAGTTGGAGAAAAGAAAGGTTCCTAAGTTGTGTCACAATTGGAAAAAGAGGAGTATCTTCTTTGAGTTGCCATATTGGGCAAATAATCATGTTCGTCATAATCTTGATGTTATGCACATTGAAAAAATGTGTGTGATAATGTGCTACATACTGTTAGGTGCTTGCGGGAAATCAAAAGATAATGATAAAGCAAGAAAAGACCTAAAAGAGATGAACATTCGGAAACCATTGCATCTACAAAAGCTTCCATCGGCAAAGATATTATGCCTCACGGCTCGGTTTACAATGAGTAAGAAGCATAAAGACACATTCTTGAAAGTTCTAAAGGGAGTCAAAGTCCACGATGGCTACTCGTCAAACATATCTCGTTGTGTACATCTAGAGGAAAGAGCTATTTGGGGTCTTAAGAGCCATGATAGTCATATTTTGCTCCAACAACTACTCCCTTTAGGCATTCGAAAAGCGTTGCCTACTTACATTGTAAAAGCCATCATTGAGTTGGCAAATTTCTTTAGGCAATTATCCTCGAAGGTGAATACACTTGCGATCTCGAAAAGATACAAGATCGGATGGGTTTGTCACACTATGTGCTCTCGAGAAAATATTCCCACCGGCTTTCTTTGATGTTATGGAGCACTTGCCGGTGCATTTAGCCGAGGAGGCCTTGCTAGCGAGCCCAATACAATTTCGTTGGATGTATCCAGGTGAGAGGTACATCCATATTAAATTTACTTTGAAAAAAGTTAAATTCCTTTTTACATCTGCTTTAGCATAAGTAAATGTTTTTGTAGGTTTCTACTTACATTAAAATTATATGTTCGAAATCGAGCCCATCCCGAGGCCTCCATAGCTAAGGCAATTGTGGCTGAAGAATGCATGACTTTTTGTACGCAATATTTGGATGACATTGAGACAAAGTCCAATCGTCCTAGAAGAAATGATGATGAAGGTGATGAGTTAGGCCGCTTTGTAGGAAAAGAAGAGGTAATTACCCTTGATTACATCACACGAGTACAAGCGCATAGATATGTGCTTTTCAATACTGAAGATGTTGAACAATACCTAGAGTAAGTGATTCCTTACATGAGGCTTACATTCCTTATATCTTTTATATTTCAAATTAATACTTAATTCATATTTTCGATCTGCTCAGAATGCATCGTGTACATTTGAGGGAGACATTACCTCGTAATCAACGACATCTTATAGAGAAAGAAGACAAAAAGAGGATGTAAAAGGAAGAACAGACAGAAAGGTTAATTAGTTTTGGGGATTGAAGATTTGGACATCTAATATTGATAAATAAAACTAGACATTTCTTATAAATAATGGCATGGGTTCAGTTCCTGCAATCCTGGCAGGCAATGATATTATTTTAATGCAATTTTGCCGTAGTGCAATTAATGTAAAAACAAAAACAAGTAAAGCGTAGTTGCTAATATAAATATTTTTTATGAGACGGGGGAATAATCATAAGAAAAATATGTATGTTACCCAACTGTTTGGATTATTTTAGTTTAATCGCTAAACTTTTTTTTTATTTTATTTTTTGCAACATGACACTCAATTATTCTTCTGATCCATCCACTGTTATTTAAGCTCTTATGTATCCTGGGTTATTTAAGCTAACATAGTCAACTTTTTATTTCCAAGTGTAGTAATATTTTCTTTATTCTTGTTTCTTTATTCTTGTTTCTTTGTTGTTGTTGTTGTTTTCGTTGCCGCTTGTTGTTTACATTCTTTGTTGTTGTTGTTGTTGTTGTTCTTGTTGTTTCTAGGCATTTTATATGTCTTATACATGATACATAAGACCTATAATAAATTTATAGGTCTTATACATATATTATAAGACTGTTTTTTTGGGTCCTTTACTTGGTTTATCCAATGCTTGTGCTATAATTGAATTGTCATATGACGAGATATGCCTCGAAGAAAAATTTATTGCAGGTCGGGGCTCTAACCCTAAAGGAAGAGGGTTGGCAAAACCAACCGCCAAATGGGGTAAAGAGAGATTGATCATAATATGGAATAATTATGGTCAACCGGTTGGTGGGAAATGGCACAATTAGCTACTCGAGATAGGAATTTTTGCTAAAAATGGGGAACATTTCCCATTAACTAGAGAGTGGTCTCGAGATGGACCACGAGTGCATAAATAACGTATGGAATGACGTTACGGTAAGTTGTAATCCATATTTCTTACATAAATCTCTAGTACGTAGTCAAAAGTCTTATGATTCTCTAACAATTATTTTTTTTTCTTTGTTGAATTGTGTATATAGGAAAATACAAATGCTCCTCCAGGAGTATTTCCGGTTATGGCTCTTTCTCTCGCTAAAGCGTGGCGTATTTGGAAATACAATGTGAGACAAGCATATAATAAGTATTACTCGAGTTATGAATATTACTCGGTTATGACTTTGTTATGAATATTGACTCGATTATGAATATTATTACTCGGTTGAAACAGTATTATAAGATGTATGAATCGGACCAAGACGCATTGGCTCACCCACCCCGTGGGTGCGTTGCGGATCAAATAGGCTGCACTTGTTGCGATGTGGGTACGCCCAGAGCTCGGGTATATTTCAAATTAATCTCAATCTATTATAGTGAATGTCTTATATAAGTAGTCAAATTAATACTAATATTATCTTTTTTTTTCCGGGAAATATCGGAAACAAATAAATTGAATCGAGAAAAACAATCGTGCCTCGAATAGGACCGGAAAAACGTCCCATTCCAAAGTCATCAAAGAGGTTTGTCATCGTTCAATTTAGTTCTCAGTTGTCAATTCAATTAATGTTTCTTTTTGTATCGTATATAAATATATTTTTTTTGGTCAAATGATTCTATTATAAATTGTAGAGAGGCGACAAGGGTTTACCAACTGATCGCTTAAGCGTTTTCATACATACGCGCACGGGCAAAACACCCGCAGATCAAGAAACCACTCAAATGATTGTAAGTTAAAGTTTCAACCTTTTCTGTTTCAGTTTTGTTATTCTATAGAATACTTTTTTCATTTCTAACTTCATTTTCATAATATTAATTAAAGTTAAAACATTTATATTGAACATGTTGTTTTTGTTACGCCGAACGCTTAATGATGCGGTTGAGGAGGCGCGCGGAGGAGCAACAAGACTCCCGCGGCGCGTGAAAATATTTTTGTTGGTATGTTTGGCTCTGATGACCATGGGAGAGTTCGATGTATGGGAGGCGGTCTGAACAAAACTAAGGTGTTTGGTAAATCCCAACCTTCTCAGACAGCTGTAGCGGAGGCGGTGAGGAACGCCGACAGTTACAACAACGACTTCAGGAGCAGTTACAACAACAACTTGAGGAGGAACGCCTTAAGTTACAACAACAAATTGATGAATTGAAACGTTGTTGGATGGAAGGACGTGGAAATGACGGTAATGAATAGGTGTTGTGGATTTTAGACATTGTGTATTTTGGATACATTCAACAACTAATAACTTTTTTGTATAATGGTTATTAGACATTGTGTATTTCGGATACATTAATTGTGTTAATATGTAGATTGTAAATATTGATTGGATTTGTGTATTTTTGGTTATATTGTGTGTGTACAGGTTGAATTTGGTTTTTGTGAACGTATTTTTGGGGAAAATGAATTATACAAGCTGGGGAAAAAAAAATTAGGCTTATTTACGGCGGTGACTAAATCCGCCGTATAAACATAGGGACGACTCGTGCCCCGAAAGGGGACGAGGGAACCGATAGGGGGTGTAAATAGGACGACTCGTGCCATGGTGGACGAGTCGTCCCTATTTAGTTATTTACGGCGGATATAGTAACCGCCGTATAAAATGGCCATGGACGACTCGTTTGGACGAGGGAACACAGTGGGGAGTGCAAGCCAGGACGACTCGTTACGGTGCGGACGACTCGTCTCTTATTTACGGCGGTTACACATTCGCCGTATAAAGATCACTCAAATACGCCATATTATACGTATGTATTTTATTTATATACGGCGGTGGTATATCCGTAGTATATAGTATATACGGCGGTTGTCCCGACGTATATAGTATATACGGCGATGATTTATACGGGGGTCTATTTACGGCGGCTAGTCCGCCGTAAATACTATATACGGCGGGGCGCGTAGTATTTACGGCGGATTTTAACCGCCGTAAATAAGCCTGTTTCTTGTAGTGCATGAAGCTCAACCCCAGCAAGTGTGTATTTGGTGTAGCTGCTGGAAAGTTCCTTGGATTTATGGTATCTCAACGGGGCATAGAGGCTAATCCGGAGAAAATAAAGGCTTTAGTCGACATGAAGGCGCCCACCAGTGTCAAAGAGATGCAGCGACTTAATGGAAGGATAGCAGCTCTTGGCCGCTTCATATCAAAGTCAGCAGAGAGGTCTCTCCCCTTCTTCAAGGCATTGAGAGGGACGAAAATTTTTGAATGGACGACCGAATGTCATTCGTCGTTCCAACAGCTGAAGGATTACCTCGCCACTCCACCTCTCCTGAGTAGCCCGACCACTGGTGAGACCTTGTTTGTATATCTATACGTGGGAGGCAATTCGGTGGCGACGATCTTGATTAGAGAGGATGAAAGTCAACAAAAGCCGTTATACTACATCGGCGAAGGCCTTATCGGATGTGGAGAGCCGATACTACAATGCTTTGAGAAGGTCGCTTATGCTCTAGTCGTGGCTTCAAGGAAGCTACGAGCTTATTTTACAGCTCACCCAATTGTGGTTCTCACGAATGCCCCCTAAGGAAAATCCTTCACAAGCCGGAAAGTTCGGGTCGACTTCTCAATTGGTCAATTGCCCTTCTTGAATTTGACATTGAGTATCGACCTCGAAAGGCGGCGAAAGCTCAAGCTCTAGGCGGACTTCTTGAGTCGAGCTTACGTTCACCAAAGAAGACGACGAACATCGAGCTCCAAAAGAAAAAGCTAAGGGGAAAGAGCCAGAGTCCCAGGTCGCCATCAGTCTACCAGACGATTGTTGGAAGGTCTATTCAGACGGATCAGCGACCAAGAATAGCAGTGGAGCTGGGATAGTGCTAATCGAGCCGAGTGCGGAAGCGTGTATGAGGAATCATTAAGGTTCAAGTTTGATGCTTCCAACAACCAAGCCGAATATGAGGCTTTAATTGCGGCTATTGAGTACGCCGAGTGTTTTGGAGCTACTAAGATCATGGCCTATTGTGATTCCCAGCGATAGTCGGCCGGGTCGAGGCGAGTACGAGGTACTTAGTGCCACACCGATCAAAATCTTTGCGACACTGGTGAAAGAAGCGATAAAAGATTTGGAATTACGGAAGATTCGAGAGGTGGACGAGAAGACGATGAGCTAGGCGACCTCCTCTCGAAATTAGCCACTTCGGATGAACCACATGATGAACCTATCTCCTTCCTCGAAAGTCCAGCCTATGAAAGAGTAAAAATTCAATGCATAGATGATCCCTCAAAAAATTAGACTCAGGAGAAGTGTTGGATCGAGGAAATGAAGGCGTACTTGGAAGGTGGTGAGCTGCCAGATGACGAGAAGAAGGCTCGAGCTATCAAAAAGAAAGCTCCGAGGTATGTCATTCAAGGAGGTGACCTATTCAGAAGATCCTATACTCGACCATTGCTAAAGTGCATCCATCCTCAAGAGGTCGCCCTATTGATACATGAAGTACACGGTGGGATTTGTGGCGGACACCGGGGGCGGGACCACTTGCAAACAAGTTAATCACCTTGGGATACTATTGGCCACATATGAGAGTTGATACCCATAATTTTGTTCGGCAATGTGATCAATGCCAAAGGTTTGCCAACCTTCCCCATGTGCCTACTGACGGATCGGACTCTGTGATCGCGGCTTGGCCATTTGACATGTGGGCGTCGACACGATTGGACCCTTCCCTCCCGCCCGAGGAAACCGCAAGTATGTGATAGTTGCCATAGACTACTTCACCAAATGGGTTGAGGCCAAACCACTAGCTCGCATCACGAGAGGAGAATGCTATCAACTTCATCCACGACTTCATTTGGTGTCGATTTGGTTTTCCTCGTGCTATAGTGTCAAACAATGGTTTACGGTTCTCCCAAACCTTCGAAACGAAATGAATCGAGTAGGGATCAAACATTGGAAATCGTCATCGCCTATCCTCGAGGAAATGGACAAGTGAAGCGGCAAATAAACTTGTTCTATCTTCACTCAAGACCGGGCTCGTAGGTCGACGAAACAATTGGTTGGGACGAACTCCCCCTTGCTCTTTGGGCGGTTCGTACAACCACTCGAGGCTACGGGGAAACCCCTTTCGCTCTCACTTACGGATCGGAGGCCGCGGCACCTGCTTGAGCTCGAGATTCCCTCTTGCTAGAGTGACCTTCTTTGATCGAGAGCGAGAATGATACCAACAGATTGATCGACTTGGACACGATCGACGAAGCGAGAAACTTGACCTACTTCAGAATGGTCAACTACAAGCGGCGAACTAAAAGTTATCACGACAAGAAGGTCAAGGCAAGGTCATTCCAAGTGGGAGATTATGTATTGAGAAAGATCGAGGCAACGGGGAGAAGAACCCGGCGAACAAGTTATCTCCCTAAGCCCCAGGAAGGCCCCTTCATAGTTACTCGAGTTGTCAAAGAGGGGACTTACATGATTGCTCATCCTGATGGTGAAGAGTTGAAACATCCTTGGCACGCCACTCACCTCATCAAATACTACTTCTAGTTTTCAGCTCCCAATTTCAAGCTTGTGTTAATTCTAGTTTTAAATTGATGTAAGCATGTTCCCTACTTCAATGAAAAGCGCAGTTCATTCGATCAAACATAGTGTTACACTAACCCCAACAAGCTCGACTCTTAGTCAGCTTCGTTTTAACAAGCTCGATTCTTAATCAGCTTTGTTCGTTTAAAAAGTCCGACTCTTAGTCGACTTCGTTCTAACAAACTCGACTCTTAGTCAGTTTGTTATAATTAGCTCGATTCTTAATCAGCTTTGTTCATTTAACAAGTCCGACTCTTAGTCGACTTCGTTCTAACAAACTCGACTCTTAGTCAGTTTGTTATGATTAGCTCGATTCTTAATCAGCTTTGTTCATTTAACAAGTCCGACTCTTAGTCGACTTCGTTCTAACAAACTCGACTCTTAGTCAGTTTGTTCTAATTAGCTCGATTCTTAATCAAGCTTTGTTTATTTAACAAGCCCGATTCATAATCGACTTCGTTCCTAATTAGCTCGACCCTTGAGTCGGCTTCAATAGTTTGAACAGATTAGATTTATAGTCAATCTCGTTCCAAAAATTAACCAAGTACGAGGTCGACCGAGGCATCATAAAGGCGGGACGACCTCAGGCTTGAGATAACTCATTTACCCTACCACATCTAGCTCGACACTTACTTCAAAAAGCATACAACATGCAATAAAGAGGGTTGACTACGATTAAATATGAACAAGCCTCCCAAAAGCGGGCTAAGGCTTGGGAAAAATAAACTTACAAAAGTATCTTGCCTCCCAAAAAATAGGGCCAAGGCATCCAAATATTCAAGAAATCAAAAGAACAAAAGTGTTTTGGGGCTTGTTTCATTACACGAGTTCGTCCAAAATCAAACAAATTTCGATCGGAGACATTGTGGTCGTCGGTAGCGGCTCGATCCTCGTTTTGTTGAGGGCTCGAGGTTTACCAGGCTCGAGAAGACTTGATGGTCGAATTCACCCTCCGCTTCCATCTCATCCTGATCCTCCATATCTGCTAGCTCTTGTAAGGCCACATCAAAGGTCACTGGGGCCAACGCTGGGCATCCCAGGCTCACAATGCTCTTCTTGGTCTTCTTGAGCATTATAGGCTAGATCATCTTCATTGTAGGGCACCAATGAATGACCCCCTCTAGCCGCCATGTCATACTGAGGGGCATAGGCCCATTGAGCAAGCTGGTCCAAGGAGACTCCAGAATCAGGGTCGACTAAAGCCCGACGGGCCATGTGGCGCTTACCCAACTCCAAGAAGCCCCTGGCTTTAGCAATAATAGCGTTGAAGTACTCATCTCCGTCCTTAAACTTCTCAACGACGTCCTTAACGGCGGTAATGAGCGGCTGAAGGTCTTCCTGCCATTTCACCCGCTCAAGTCGACGTTCCTCGTGCTGCTCGACTAGAAAGACGTCTTTCTCCTTCAAAAGCTTGGAAGCTGTTGCCAACTCAATCTTGGTCTTCTCCAGCTCCTTCTTATTAAATTTCAACTCCCTCCAACTCATCATTCTATACCCCACCACTTTTATTTTATTTATATTCTCTATTTTTATGATTAGTAAAATAATAATAATAATAATAATTATTTATAATTAAAAAAATATTTCACACTTAATTAAAAAAATATTGCATCAATTTATAGGAAAAAAAATAATGATTTTTTTTTAAATAAAGGCTAAAATGAAGAAGGATAATTGAAAAATGAGTGTTTTTTTTTTGTCCAAATCAAATGAAACTTATATCAATTTGTAGGAAAAAAATGATGAATTTTGGTGAAATTTTTTTTAAAAAAATTAATTTACTAGATGATAATTCAGCTCAAAGATTTGGGATAAAAAAATTTCGAAAAACCAACGAACCAATTAGAACGTGACACTTGGCACAACCAGAAAAATAATAATAAAAAAAAACGAAAAGCCCAGCGCCTCACGCGCCTTGTCTGGGTGTGAGGCGCACGCGCCTTGTGTCCTCCAATCATCAGACGCTGACACGTGACGAATAAAGAAAAAAAATAAATTAAAACATTCAACTGGATGAAATCTTCGTCCAACAATTTCATCTACCCCATTTTCAACCCACCATTGGAGCATTTCAATCTAGGGATGACCAAACCCGGTTTCGGTCCCGGTTCTGGTTCGGAAAATGTATGACCCTTAATCGGTCCGGTTTGCTCACGGTTCCGGTTAATTCGATTTCGGTTTTTTCCCCGGTTCATTCGGTTTCGGGCTTTTTCCGGTCCGGTTTTATTGAAAAACAATGAATTTTCGTTCGATTCCGGGCTTTTTTCGGTCCGGTTCACCATTTTGGTGACCCTTAACTGGCCCGACTCCAAACCGGTTCCGATTACCCCGATTTCGGTTTTCGTGACGATTCATAGCGATTTCAAGCTTTTTCGATCCGATTCCGATCCAATTTTCCGATTCCAATCCAATTCCGATCCAGTTTAGCCATCCCTATTTCAATCAACTGAAATCAATTTCATTCCACCTTTCACACCCCCATTGTACATTGTACTAGTACTCCGAGCCCGTGCGGACCGCACGGGTCAGTACCCCCACTTATATCCCCACTCCCATCAAAGACTCTTTTTCTCATTATTCTAATTCAAAGCCGCCTTTTGTCAAAATTATCAGCAAAGACTTCCAAATATGTCAAAATAGAGATGAAATATATAAACACGGAAAATAATAAAACAATATCTAAACTTTATAATTTAAAAATAAAATTGAAGAATTCTACGCCTCATTTATTCCAAAGAAAAATGAATGTTTAATTATAAAAAAAAATGTAAAGTAAGCATTTATTAGTCTTCAGGTTCCGATTTCACATCAGTGACGGTAGTAGAAAAACGCGCGGCAGCATTTCTTGCGGCAAAAAATGCGATAGCATTTTTCTCGGCCTCATCCTGAGCATTGAAAAAAATAAAAAGATATTAAACACAATAATTTAACTATAATAGATGAATTAAATTAGATTATATATATAAGAAAAATATACCATTTCGTCAATAAAAGTTGGGTCATCCCAAATATCATCATCGGAATAGAGAGGTTCAGTCTCTTGTACAATATTAGTAGCCGGAGGAGGCACTTGCAAATTATCAACCACGGGGGTGGGTGCCTATTAGATACATGAGATCAAGAATATATAAATTAAATCAAATAAGCCATATGTAATCATGAACGAACATTATAACTTGAGTTATACACATATAGTAACAGTTAAATAATAATATTTTATACTTGTAATAGGCTATATAAAACATGAGATCAATAATAAATAAATTTTAATCAAATAAGCAATATGTAATCAAGAACAAACATTGTAACTCGAGGTATACACATATAATAACAGTTACATAATAATAATTTATACTTGTAGGCTATAAAAGGATGAAAGATGTTACATTTAGAAAAGAAATTTTAGGAATCATACCTATTATATAAGCCTCACAGAAGTACTTCAGGATAAACAATATTTGTTGTGGATGTGTCATCTCCCGATGGTGATGGAATGAGAATCGTTATCCTATTGAATGTAGTACATCTTGATAAAGCAACATATAATTGGCCATGAGTGAACACTGGTGTCCGAAGATCAATGCCGACAAATTTAACAGATTGACCTTGTGACTTATTTATAGTCATTGCAAAGCACAACCTAATTGGAAATTGACGCCTTGTAATTGGAATAATAAGTTCGGTCGAAGAAGGCGTAAGAGAAATTCTTGGTATAAATACCAAATTGCCCGCTTTATCTCCCGTCAAGATTTCAGCCTCAATAATACGTTGCCCACATCGAACAACTCTTAATCTTGTTCCATTGCAAAGACCATCCCTAGGTGCAAGATTCCTCATCAAAATAACTGGGCAACCAACTTTCAACTGCAGCAAGTCCGAAGGGGAAGACCGAGAAGGATTCAATGAGTTCAAAAACTCTATTGGGTATCGATTTGCCATAATCGGATCACCGGTATCATCATCTGTATATTTGTGCCGATAGATAAGCGATGATATTGCACAGAAACATCTCTAATGCTTGAAGATTTATGTAATTGACATCATCATTACGCGGGGACAAAATTGTTCGATCAGTTAAGAACCGAGCAGTAGAAGTCCCCGGAATATGCAATGTTGGATAAACTTCTCTTATTAGCTCGTTGACGTCTTTACACTTTCGGATAGTAGAAGGAAGTTCAATTGTCTCATCTGGATCGCTTCCCACCTTGGATGGAAATTTATGTAATGTTAATTATGAATGATTATAAAAGAAATATTTAATTTGAATGCATAACTATTACCTTGTTCAAGTATTCCGCAAATTCAACATTCGCGAGATCATTTCGATCCAACCGCATGTTTTCCGATAGAGTCAAGACATATATCTTTGTCCAAAGTGATGATTTTTGGAGAGTTGACCCCACAATTTGTTCACGGTGCCCCTTAGGTATAACTGGCAAAGTTTGACGAAAATCACCACCAAAAACAACAGTAATTCCACCGAAAGGGCTATCATTATCACAAATATCACGAAGGCTGCGATCGACGGCCTCAACGCAATGGCGATGTTGCATAGGAACCTCATCCCAGATTATTAATTTTGTATCTCTAAAGAGTTGGGCATGAATTGACTGTTTTGTAAATGAACACAACGTATCTTCCAACACATTCAACGGTAGACAAAAGGTAGAATGTGCCGTTCTGCCACCAACTAACAATAACGATGCAATTCCAGATGATGCAACACAGATCACGATATTGTCATGCGATCGACAAACCCCTGCAATTGTGTTGTACAGAAATGTTTTGCCCGTTCCTGCACCCCCATTCAAGAAGAAGGTTTTCCCTTGATTTTCATTCACCGAACACATCACAACATCGAAACAGTGTCGCTGACCAACATTCAAGCGAGAGATATTTGCTTCCGCAGCAGTAGTGCGCTCATCATACTTAAGTCAGTCTATGTTCCCATAATAACTTTGTTGTTGCCGGTCATTTGGGTGCAACTTTGAAGTGGAAGAGGCATTGGTGGGAAATCTGCCAAGCTTTTTCCAGTCTCTTGCAATATTTCATTCAAGAGATGCAGGCCATAATCTATTATTTGACTATCATCCGGATATGGAATTTCATATTCGCGCAATTTGTGAGGAAGATCATCACATATATTCATTGCAAACTTAGTCCACAACTCGTGGGGATGTATCGGAGAGCATTGCGTTAGAATAAGCGCAAACAATCTCCTCGATTGGTAACCGGTCTTCATAACCGAGGCTTCTTCCAAACATTGATTCCATTCTTCATCATCTTCTAGAAGACCCCGTGCAACGCAAGCACCTTTAAATGTATCATGCACAATACCATTGTATGTTCGTAAATTTTCCCAAGAGGTTGGCCCTTTAACAGTAATTAATAAGAGTCGGAGGTAAAATCTCTCACGACTGGAGGGCTAGCAAAATATATTCTTCCAATTGCCTGGCTTAAATTACGTCTCCGTTTCCAAACATTTGCCTGCCACGTGTAATGCTTCGGCATTTGTTGATAAGTAAACTGTCGGGCCATTACATCAGAAGCACAACATCTAAAAAACCCCATTAATTTTGTTACTTTTCCCTCTACTTGTGCAGGCTATCTCTTCTCGCGAACATCTTGAATCATATGAAACATTATGCTCTCGAGGTAGATGGAGATCTAATCGAACAACATTAGGAAATTCTTCATGCAAGTTGTATCCGAATAACCGCCATGCGGCTTTCGGCGGACCAATATACCTCGCATCAAGATATTGTTTGATTTCATCACCTTTCCCTAAAACCATTGTTGTTCGATCATGACCTTTGTATATGTACTTGTAAATGTACTTCGCACATCTAACTCCGGCACACCTCCACATTAATATGGCAATCAAATAACTACTGTGAGATAAGGGTTGTAAGGTACAACATCTCTGTTATCTACCTCCTTCCCTCTTCTTGTCAATACAACTCCATTATCGAGGCGACGATAGATTGGATAGCCATCATTATCAATAGAAGTTGTTTCGGCCCACCTTGTTTTGGAAATTTTTTTGCACCTATTGTTCTCCATACATTGCGCACTTGGGTTTCTCGTGCCGCACGGACCATGTATCATACATCTCTTAACCGTGTCGAAAAGTGCGGGCAGCTGCTATCCTGGATCGGGTAATTCGGCACATACCACCCTATCAACTTGCTCAGGAGTTCTGATCTTATCTTCATCCGCGAGAAAAAACAGTGCATGCATATGGGGCAATCCTCTTTTCTGAAATTCAATTGTGAAAACATAAGCTTCTACTTTTCCAAACACCCTTTCATCTCTAATAATTTTCAACAAATGCTTTCTCTTTAATTCGAAAACTCGAGCAACCAAATCTGGCCTATCAGCTGCAGTTTGATTAGGAAGTAGAGCATCTCTAATTTCTGGCCATGCCGGGTTGGCTGTCATAGTTAAGAAAATATTTGGATGCTTATACGCGCGTGTAATAGCCATTGAATCTTGAAAAATTTCATACATTTGCCTTGGTCCACCAGTGAAAGAAGATGGAAGGATGAATCTTCTACCAATTTGATCTGGACTTGCACTCTCTTCATCAAAAATTTCTTGCAGATCTTTATACCGATCAACACGAACAAATCCCTCTTGGTTTTCCCTTAGGAAAAGAAGACGGTTTTGCTCTGTTGCAGCCCAAACGTCAACCAAATATTCCTGAAATAGTTTTTTGCCCCTCAAAATGGTAGAATACTCTGTTGTTCGTTCGAATAAACGATAACTGTAGTAATCCATCATTGTGAGTCTATTTCTACTTTTATTACTCGGACCATTCCTATTCACATCCCAGAGTCATGGACGGTTCCCATCCTAGCTCCCCTAAAGGAAATAATAAGACGTAATGTAATGGGGCGTATGCTGGATGACTTTCACTTATCCGCATCAAGCCTTGATCTCTGTAGTGAAGGACAATATCTCTTGTTCTCCTTCTCTCAGTACCATCATCAGGAGTAAGATTACGCAATCTCATCAACCGTAGGTGCATTATATCGCCGTTGATCTCTTCTTGGGTCATAATGCAAATATCTTTGCCAAATTTTGATTAGGCTGATAGTGGCTTTGTTGTTCTAATATTACACATGCTTGACGAAAGATAGGTGCAAAAGGATTGTATTGTAACAAACAATCTTGGATGCAGCCCATTAGTTCTCCATCTAATGTATCATTTCGACGCTGACGACATTCTAAGGCGGTCATCGGATCGTATATATAAAGTTGAGCGTACACAGGATTTGAATCTGGAGGTGGTAGTAATGACCCGGAATGATGTCGCAACTCACCATGTATAGTGAAGCTATAAGGGGCCCTGCCACGTTGTACACAATCATCTAGATCACATCCAAGACTGGTGAAAGCCATTGCAGCATTATACCGTCGAATATCCTGGAAAAATAACATCGAACGATGGTCACAACCGTCATATAATTCCCTGAACAGGCTGGGTGGATCAAGAAGATTAGGAAGCCTAACTTGCCCATCCAAGCAACATGTTCCAAATCTGGGCCTACTCAAAGGAGAGTTAACCAATTTTTCGCCCATCCAGGTCTCAGCATGACAAAGTCGACATATGACATTCATTCTGCCAAGGGAATGACGAACTTGATTGAAAATTTGTTGATTCTCTATGTCACGTAGATGGAGCTCATCATCTTCGAAACCACCTATATTTTCATTTTGTTCGGTAGTGGAGGGGTCTTCTAATATAGTTGACCTATATTCGGAAAGGAGTGTTATATTTTTTAAGATAAGTTTATTTGAATTAAAGAGGAGTAAACGAAGAATTATGTTACATAGTAGAATAAGGAGCGGCTTGTTCACGCGAACGACGCCTCCTTTGTGCGATTGCCCGTCTCGAAGGACCCAAAGAAACGTTAGAAGAATTTTGTTGGCTTCTTGCTTGTTCGGCTCGATCTCTTTCCCGTCGTCTAGATTGTGCAATTTCACGCATACTACGATAATTTCTATTTCTAGATGTTGAACTTTCTCCTAACTCCATATTCACTGGCTGGTAGTGAATAGGCAAATAGACAAATATTACTAACTCTAGGAAATATTGATTTTTAATAGAAATATATTATCAACATACAATTTGAACGGGAAATGAAGAATACCTGGTGCGGCGGGTTCTTTTCCTTTCGTTGAAGGTTGTGCCATTGAGTGGAATTTGATAATGATTAAGCTGGCAATAGAATGAAAAAAGTGTTAAATACACTATTTGGAGATTGAGGTAGGATATTTTACTCGAGAGGATGGTAGTACTAATCAAATCATAAGAAGCATTTTCACAATCTATTGGATTGACCAATGAAAATGATAAACTCATGTTATACTTCAGAATTCATAACAAATAAACGCCAATAGAAACAGATCCAAACAAACATATTTACAAAAGTAAATAAAACAAACATGAAATTTGTAGGGAGTACATAAAAAATCAAGTAAATTAAATTGAGCTAAACTAAACTAAACTAAACCAAACTAAACTAAACTAAACCTTCCTCCCTAAAATTTTGACATATAATAATGTTACTCAGCTAAAATAAAATCGAGCCAATTTTGAACGGTCATCCAAAAAAGACCAATTTTGCCACAAAATGTAAACATTAAGTATATATATTTATCTAAAAAATAGTGCTATTTACTTTTAATAATATTATTTTAATTAAAAATAATAACTATGTGTATTCTAAAATATTTTAAATGTACACATAAATATATTATCCCGGTCACACAATTATGCTGAAGTTGATTTTTTCTTTCAAAAAGCCCAAGAACAACTAAATTTCATTTATTTACACTAAATAAAGTCCACCCCACCCATTTTAAATACAGTATAATCGTAATAAAAGGCTAAGCATTAAATCCTAGGCTTTCAATTTACACTAAATAAAGCCCACCCCACCCAATTTTTCTCAGATTTGCTCACTCTTCTTCTCTACAGAAGCCGCCTCTCCATGGATTTCCGGATTCCGACGACCAAGCTCAACCCAGATTTGCTCACTCCAACATCACTTCGCCTCCACTCATATTTTGAAGTTAGGCTTTCAATTTTTCTCCAATTTCAATCTGAAGTCGAGCCATGGAGGAGACGGAATGAAAATGGTGAACGCCGGCAATGGAGAGCAGCCGGAGAGAGGGGGAAGGGATGGGTGAGTCAACAATGGTGGAGGAAGAAGCATGGGAGGAGTTGGGTACGCCAGCGGATTGCGGACGGATTGGGGGCGCTCTGCGGCCGGATTTAGACGGATTGCGGCCGGACTGAACGACGGTTCTTCAAGAACTTGATCCTCCGCCACTGGCCGTTCCCGGAAATCAAGGTATCGTCGTCACTCCCGCCGTTTCAACGAAATTGGGCATTAATGAAATTCTACACTTGATAATTCTGGAGTCCAAAGCCATGGAGGAGGAGTAATTCCATCGATGAGGAGTTTTGAAGCAAGATTTTGAATGTAGAAATCTGTTTGTTGCCTGACTTGTTCGATTATCCAGTTCTTCCGCTTGAAAATCTGAACGAACAGCTTCTCCTTCGTCGTCATCTTTATCGTCAACGGCACCGGCACCTCCGAATTTGGCAGAGAGTATGAAAATTTTTGTGTTATATTCTAAGTGCAGAGAGTATTTTTAAGGTGAAGCATTTGTGTTATATTCTAAGTGCAGAGAGTATGAAAATTACCTGTCTTGTGTGTCTTGTGTGTCTTGATGGGAAACAGCCGGAGATTGAGAAGGGATGTAGGTGGTGGGTGTTCTGGTTTTTAGAGCTGGAGGGATAACGTTTAACTGTTGTGGGAAGATTGGAAAAATAGGCAGCCCAATTGAAATTAAAGCTGGGTTTAAAGTGATTGAGGAGGGAGAGAAGAGATCATGGGAGCTGTTGAAGAATGAACGAAGGAGCAGTAACTGTTACGGGAAGAGAGGAAAAAGAGTAGGATGTGGAGAAACAGTTGTTGACAGAGGAGGGAGAGAAGAGATCGTGGGATACAGAAATCAAATTTCAGCCGTCAGATTCAATTTCCAAGTTTCAATCCTAGCCACCACTTATATCAAGATAAGAGGCGGTTAAACCCTCTTTGTATTGTATAATAGACTAGTACTCAAAAGCCCGTGCCAATGGCACGGGTCAGTATAAAAAAGTAAGAACAAAAAAAGTAAGAAGTGAAAAAAATAATAAGTAGAATAAAACAGTATTCATGTCATCCAACCCTAAGTGAATGTTCAGTTACATATCAAGAAATATTTTTAACAAACACTAATAGTTTAGGACATACTCTGCGATTGAGAGATTGAAAATATTATATTGCAATTGGAGAGAGAGAGAGAGATACCTCTTTACTTGATTACCTCCTAGTATACATGTCTGTGTCCGAGGACAAGCGAAATTTTTTTTAATTAACATAAACATTATAGTTACAAAATGATAATTAATTTAAGATACACAATAAAAGTTGTTTACCAAAAGATAAGACATAAATTAAGATCTAATTAACATATAAATTTTTAACCAGTTGAAGTAAAGATGTTGTCCCAATCGAAACAGATATTGGCCAGGTACGTTTACGTAAAAGCACCTGAAATAAAGAAAAAATGAAATCAATATATTTTTATTAAATTAACAATATAATAATAATAAAAACTAATAATACCTTATTATGCCCATTCCAAGTCTTTGTCGTAGGTTTGTGCAAGCGTCTATATTCTTTCACGCACTCATCCCATGACTACAAATATATGATTCAAATATTTTAGAATGATGAAAAAATAATTATTGAAGCAGTAAGTAACTTGACATAATTTAATAGAATTATAATAAATAAAATTAAAGTACATGCATCTATATTAAATTGAAATGAATTAAATACCAGTGGGGACAGTGCAACTGTCGGTAGGTTGGTTAGTCGATTTTGAGCCTAATAATGAATTCAAAATATTAGTCAAAAAATGTATATATATTAGTTAATTAATGTAAATAAATTAAAAAAAGTAATAAAAACTTTATTTAACATCAAATGTTTACCCTTATCATTTCATCGTGTTCAAAAGGTTCTCGCATGACAATGGAGACATTGTTTCTTCGCAAAATGTTAATCTAAAAATCACATTATTATCACAATCACATATCACATATGATAAAAAAAAATATTTACAATAAAATAGTAATACTAAAATATTAACTTACTGTTTCACTTAGAGCCGAATCACCATATCCATAAATATTCAATGTTCCTTGATCGTTCATTTTTTTTAAACCTATAAAATTAAACAAAACTTGTAAATCTACGGTATAAAACACTATCTAAATCAACATTCAAATAAAAAATAAACAATATCGAAAGTCTTCAATTATAAAATTAAATAACACAACATAAAATTAAACACAATATTTAAATAATAATCAGGTATATATATATATTTTTAGAGTAATTGTCTTTTATAATAAATGATAAAATTAATTATTACATATAATAATACCCCTAAAATATTAAAGGGTAGCTCTAAAACAAAATACTACGTATAAAAAGTATTTTCATGAAAAAAAAACATGTACTCTTCTACAAACTTGCCACACTGTGTTAGTTAAATTGATGAAGGGAAATAAAAAAAAAAAAAGAAGAAGGGATAGTTGAAAAATTTTATTCTTTCGGATGAGACAAATAAAATACTATAATACAGCATGTTTTTCGACAATTGTAAAAGTTTGGTTTTAAAATAATGAAGCAAAATTGTGGAAAAGAAATTTTTGGGCTTATGAAAAGATGGAAGATCTGAGGCGGCTAATACCCATTTAAATCCAATAGGCCCACCCTAAGTAACCCTAACCCTCCATATTCTCTCTATATTATCAGTCCAAACTCAACAAATCCACCAACAACAAAGGCGCTGCTGTTTCTCTCTCTACCCGCAGAAAACGTCGCTTCTGTTTCTCTCTCTACCCGCAGAACCGCGGCGACTCAGGAACACCACCGTAAGTCCCTAACCTCACACCATCGTCCCTACCCACACCACGTCCCTCTGCGCCTTATCCATCTCTATGTTATTTCACCCACCCTCTAAACTAATCATCCCCATTTGATGAACCCGTCGATTCGATTTTGGGTGTCAGGAGAGGGAAATTTTGCGTCGGAGGTGGGCATTTTGTTGGGGTTTTGGGGATGATCCGGTGAGGGAGACGATTGAAAAATTTGTTGTGGGTGTAGTTGTTCTAATCATCCCCCATTTGATGAACCCGTCGATTCGATTTTGGGTGGCTAGGAGGGAAATTTTGCGGGTGTAGTTTTTCCAGAGAGGGGTGGTCGGAGGCGGCGCGTTTGGTAAATGTGAGGCGGATTGGTCAGTCACAACCCACCGCCTACACCCCAGCCTCCTTTGAAGACCACCCAGACCATCGCCTACACCCCACCCTCCTTTGAAGACCACCAACACCAGCGTCCCGACCCACCCCACCTCTGTAACTGAGGTATAGGTATGGGAGGAGTTGGGTACCAAGTGGATTGCGGCGGATCAAAGACGTGCTGAGGACGGATTTGCGGCCGGATTGAATGACGGATTGAAAGTCTGCAATGCTGTTTTGCCTCCTGGAGTCACCATTGATGAAGAAGGTAAGAAACTGAAGGCTAAAATTGGTGTTGCCAAGAAGGCGAAGAGGGGAAAGAAATCAAATAAGAATCAAGAAAGCAATTCGTTATCTTCTGTAAACAACAATGTTGTGCACTGTGATTTGTGTGGACTGTTCATAAGAAATTAAGCAGCGACATTGCAGAGAGTATAAAAATTACCTGTAGGTGGTGGGTGTTCTGGTTATTAGAGCGGGAGGGATAATCTGTAAACAACAATGTTGTGCACTGTGAAGAATAAGAGAATTGAAGGTGTGTACTCGAAGACTTTCCTCCTCGTTAGTATCTTGAGAGAAAGAATAAGAGAATTGAAGGTGTGTACTCGAAATTGGAAAGAGGGATAACAGAGGAAGGGATTGGGGGAGAGGAGGGTTTTAGATATTTAGGTTGCAGTTTTTTTGGGAGGTTACTGACGGTTGAGGATGGAGGG
The DNA here is from genome assembly GCA_022495995.1 of Adenophora triphylla var. japonica. Classification (NCBI taxonomy): domain Eukaryota; kingdom Viridiplantae; phylum Streptophyta; class Magnoliopsida; order Asterales; family Campanulaceae; genus Adenophora; species Adenophora triphylla. The sequence goes on from JAFEMH010005421.1 coordinate 88,605, forward strand.
AAGGATTTACAGTCGTCGGATTAATTTGCCCACTTTTAATCTCAGCCCCTCTTTATGGGGGATAAGAGGCAGTTAATGCCTTCCTCTATTGTATAATAGATAGGTAGTCTAACCAATCAAATGAAGTGGTATGTTAAAAGAGTAAGTTAAGTCTACAACTATTTAACCAATCAAAGTCAAGCATTCGACCCCTCGTGATCCTTACAAAAGCAGTATATCCAATCCAAACCGTCCACTTCACTAGAAAAAACACAATCAACCCCGTTTCAAACCGTCGATTCACCGTCCAAGAAAAGCACGCGGATCGTAGTTATCAACCGTACGATTTAATCAATTGCCGGTACCACAACTGCTATATATACTGATCCACCACATATACGTTCAAACTTTTCATTCCCTTCAAAGAGAAAGACAGAAGAAGAAGATCTCTCATCCTTGATTCTCAGGTATTTTTTTTTATTTCATAAATTCATTTCATTAGTTAACATATTCGGTCGTTTAATTCGATCTACGTTTTCTGTGTTTTTTTTTTTTTTTTCAATTTGTGCGTGTAATTCTTCCTCGTTTAAGGATTTTAGCTTTTGACTTTCTAGGTTTTTGTTAATTTGTCGATTTGTTGAATTTCCGGTTGGATAAGGTTGCTTTGGATGTCGGTAGTGTAGCTATTTTCGCTTCCTGCGGGTTTAATTCTGTGAATTTGCCCCATTTTGCCTAATTTTGAATTTGATTTCTTAATTAGGGTTATTGGTCTTGTCCTAGCAACGAAGCTTCTTAAATTTGTACTCCCTCCGTCCCTAAATGTTTGTTTCATTTGACTTTTCAAACATTTTAATTTAGTGATTTTGAAGCTTTAATTTTGGTTGTTTTTACGAACTCTTTGAAAATTATTGATAATATACACTGCCGTTATTTAATATTCTGTCCCTAAATGTTACAAGTTTTGAAAATTTAGTGATTTTGAAGCTTTAATTTTGGAAAGGAGACTAACTTTTTGGGACAAAAGAAAAGGTGAAATGGGACAAACATTTAGTGATGGAGTATATTTCTTCGGTGTTCTTATGATTGTAATAAAGCTTAGGTTCACAGGTTATTTTAGTATTGAAGTTCTTAATTTTGTGTACTCTTGGAAGATTATGTTCTTCGCTATGAAATATATTTTCTATTTATGAGGCCTGTTATCTAGATAATTGTTGTTTGTGCTCAATATCTAACGTTATTTGAACTAATTAAATTAAATTAAGTTATATATTTGGGATATTTTGTGTTTAGTGTGTGTTTCTGTGATTGAATTTTTGGTTTAATGGGAAGTTGCTGTCTGCCTAGATGGCTCGTACCAAGCAAACTGCTCGCAAATCCACTGGAGGGAAGGCTCCTCGGAAGCAACTTGCTACCAAGGTATTCCTTTTAATCTTAACCAGCATATGATAGTATGTTTACGCCTGTTGGTTTGTTGCTAATTCTTGTTGTATTGCTTATAGGCTGCTCGTAAGTCTGCTCCAACCACTGGTGGAGTAAAGAAGCCCCACAGATACCGCCCTGGAACAGTTGCTCTTCGGTGTGTATTTAGTTTCTGTTAGTTTTTTATTATTAGTTTGATATATCTTAGAACGAATCAAAGAAATTGTTGCGTATCTCCAGAAAATGATTCCTCCTTAATATCTAATGCCCTTTAGTGTGAGGGAGAGTTGAACCACTAATCGCATGTGTAATTAACTAACCACTATTAGTCTTGTATGATCCATTCAAATGGATAATCTGTTTTTATTACTAACACTAATCTCTGTGGGGGCATAAAGCTTTTATCATAAATTAGCAATTGAAGTGAATGTTGCTGATATGTTGGTCATTTATTTTGTTATGCAGTGAAATCCGCAAGTATCAGAAGAGTACCGAGCTCCTGATAAGGAAGCTACCATTCCAGAGGCTTGTTCGTGAGATTGCTCAGGACTTCAAGGTACTTCAATTGTTTTGTTTTGTTTTGTTTTGTTTTTTTTTTTTTTTTTAAATATTTTATTTCCCAGTGAAGGATTTTCTGATTTTTGTTCAGACCATGGATTGTGTTTAAATTGCTTGATATCTGCATTGCTGATGCCTGTGATGTTTTTGTGTACAGACTGATCTGCGTTTCCAGAGTCACGCAGTGCTGGCTTTGCAGGAGGCTGCTGAGGCATACCTGGTTGGTCTTTTTGAAGATACCAACCTTTGTGCCATCCATGCTAAGAGGGTTACCATAATGCCCAAGGATATCCAGCTTGCCCGTAGGATCAGGGGAGAGCGTGCTTAAATGTTAACTCAAGTTGTTAGGGCGAAGGTGGTGTGTTCTTGTTATGTTCTCTTCTAAGTTCAAGAACTTAAAAAGGTAGATAAGTGTCAAAACTATAGTGAATTGTTAAATCTCTAGTTAATTGTATTGTGGGTTTGGGTTAGTTGGTGTAATGAATGGTTGGTTTTTGGTACGTGTGGTTGGAGGTATGTGTTGAACCATCTCCTTTCATATTGCATCTGTTTTACTCTTGTTTCTTTGTTTCTAAATGAATGTCGAAAAAATTAAAGTTGCTTTTAACAGAACAATTTAATTTTTTTTAGATATTTATTTAGTGACGGTGTAATTTTTTAAAACTGTTTACATTCATTCAGAGACGGTTAAGGAAGTAGATAGCTTTTTAGCAGATTCGAGTTTACCAGGTGGGTGAAAACATTGGTCATTGATTTGTCTGTTAATACTCCCTCCGTCCCGGCGAAAGAGCCACAAAATTTGTTCGGCACGCAAAATAAGAAATGTGATGTAGGAAAGAGAAAAAGTTTAAATGTTGTGAGTATGAAAAATTAAATAGGAGAGAGAATGAGTGGGAGGTGATGTAAGAAAGAGAATGTTGTGAGTGTAAAAGTAAAGTAGGAGAGAGAATGAGTGGAGAGAATAGTGATTTAAGGTTTCCTTTTTGGGAAAGTGGCTTTTTAAATGGGACGCCCAAAAAGGAAATAAATGGCTCTTTCGCTGGGACGGAGGGAGTATTGTTTAAATCCTTTGGCATTGTTTTTTAAGTAAGGAAATGGACATTCTCTTGGGGAGAAAATTCTTTAGAACTTTTAAGGAGAAATACATTTTTTTTTTTTTTTGATATGTATTCATTTTTCGAAATGATCTTCCTCTTTTAGCTGTTAATATGAAATATTTGTACATTAATTTAATTTTAATTTATTATCTAATAAAAATTTAAAAATTGTTATTGATATTTTTCCTTGTAAAAATAAATGTTTATTAGGAATATATTCCCTATGTCTCATTTCATTGTAAATCAACTTTATGGGCACTGGAATTAGGAAAAGTAGGAGAGAAATAGGTGGAGGAGGTATTTGTGAGTATGAAAAATTAAATAGGAGAGACATTGAGTGAGAGGAATAGTTAGGAGAGAGAATGTTGTGAGTATAAAAGTAAAATAGGAGAGAGAATGAGTGGGTGAAATAGTAAAGATTTTTTGTCATTTTGAACAGTTCACAATGGAGTGGGATGTTCGAAATAGAAATAAATCTACAATGGAGTGGGACGTAGGGAGTAAGAGTTATTTTGAAAATATTGATTTTCAATAAAAATAAAAATAAAAATGAAATCATACACCTTGCTATTGAATTTCAAAATTTTTGTTTTGTAAAAAGAATAAAAATTATGGACAAAGTTATTTGAAAATAACGTTTCAAAAGATTTATGGGAAAATTACTGCTGAATCCCTCGTCCTAAATGAAAATATCAATTTAGATAAGTATTTTGAAATTTAACCGACTAATCTGACATTATAATTAAAATTTCATCTGGTCCTTCGCTACCCAACCCACTCTCTCATCTAGGGCTGGCAAAATTTTCCATTCCGTACCAATCAACTCGTGTACCAACCGTATCAATTATAATTGGTACGTGACAATTGGTATACCGAAATATTGGTACGGTACTACCGTACCAATTATGTGAAATTGGTTGGTACTCGATACAAAAATTTAAATTGGTTGGTATATCGAGTACCAATTGTAATTTTTTAAAATATTAATTTATATATATAAATATATATATATATATATATATATATATATACTCCCTCCGTCCCACGTGAGTGTGGACTTATTTCCTTTTTCGTCCGTCCCACGTGAGTGTGGACTGTCCAAAATGGCAAAGAATCTTTACTATTCCACCCACTCATTCTCTCTCCTACTTTACTTTTACACTCACAACACCAATCAACTTACTATTCCTCCCACTCATTCTCTTTTCTATTTAATTTTTCATACTCACATACACTCCTTCCACTATTTATCTTACTTTTTCTTAATTTGTGTGCCCAAAATTTTGGTCCACACTCACGTGGGACGAAGGGAGTACTCCCTCCGTCCCAGCCTAGTGTGAACCAAAATGTTGGGCACACCGATTAAGGAAAAGTAAGAGAGAGAAAAAGTGGAGAGAGAATGTTGTGAGTGTAAAAGTAAAATAGGAGAGAGAATGAGTGGAAGAAATAGTTAGGAGAGAGAATGTTGTGAGTGTAAAAGTAAAATAGGAGAGAGAATGAGTGAGATAAATAGTGAAAATTTCCTTCCATTTTGGGCAGTTCACACTCAGCTGGGGCGGACCAAAAGGGAAATAAGTGTAAACTCGGCTGAGACGGAGGGAGTATATGTTATTTATTTCAGATAATTTAATTAGTACTTCAATGGCTTTGTACTCTTTGATCTAATACTGTACCTCTTAATCTTTATAATGATTGTTCTCAATAGTCACTGGCAATCAGTACTTTTTGAAACTGAATGCACATTGTGATGATGCTACTTAAATGACTTGGTAGGGATGGTAGTTGATGGCCTTTCGAATTTACTTAATCATTTTAGGGGTGGTAAAGTACGATTGGTTAGAGATTGCATTGTGGCCTAACTAATACTCCCCCGTCCCAGAATAATCTTTCCAATTTTTTTAATTTTTTTTTTGCTATTTGTTTGAATCAACTTTGAGCAAATTACTAAAATTGTTCAATTGATGAAAAAATGATTGAACTTATGTATATCTACAAGATTAAATTGAAACTGGAATTGTTTAATTGATGAAAAGAATGAATAAACTTAGGCAACTAGATCTGCTCTCTCTGTAAATCAAAAAAAAATTTGCATCTCCAGGTGGAAACTGAATGTACATTGTGAAGATGCAACAAAAATTGTTATTTTAATATATACATTTGGTAGAGTCTAGTACCAACCGTATCAATCGAGTACCTACCGTACCAACTTAATTGGTATACCGATTTAATCGGTTGATACTGATATAAATTTTCATGTACCAAATTAAACTTGATAGGTACATGATATAAGAAAAATACACTTGGTATACCTACCAAGCCACCCCTACTCTCATCCACCCGACACACACACACACACACTCTCTCTCTAATTTCTCTCTACGTAGCTCTTCACCATAAGTTCGTCGTGTGACAACACATTCTTGTTGATCTGTTCGGCGCACCACCGCAGATCATGTGACAGCACGTCGCTGGCGGATGCGTACATCGGAATGCTCTGTATTGCGTTGCCGAAGTAGGTAGGATTGAGTTTCGGCTCGAGACGATACCTGGTGTTTACTGCCATTCGGAACGTCATCGTTTTGTTGGAAGGGAATTTCCTCGCGTGTTTTGGTGGAAATTGGTTTGATTTTTGTTCAATTTCGTGTTTGATGTGCTCGGCCAGAAATGGGTTCAGACCTGGGGTGTTTAATTTTTTTCAATTTTGTTCAACTTTGTGTTTAGATCTGGAGTAGTGGTAGAAGGTGGAGGTATGTTGTAAGTGGTGGTCGGGGAAGAAGATGATCATAAACTCCCCATCCTTTTTTTCTCCTCCTCCGACGGCGATAACGGTTGAAGAAGAAGATGGAAGGGTGGGGGTACTGATCCGAGAAGAAGAAAGGAATTCTAAATTTTGTGGTCTTTCATCTCTCTCCCTTCCTTTTTACAATGTAGACATACGTCATAACAAATATCACCCTTTCTAACTCTTTCAAAGTGATTCCATACCACAGAAGTCAACCTCTTCGATTTCTTAGCAGGAGCTTCAAGAGGTGCTTCAAGAGGTATTCAAAATCAAAAATAATCTCATAAATTGCAAAATTAGAGGCCATAAAAGACTAAAATAACTGTGAACTTAGCAAAAAATAACAATGAACTTAAGTAAAAACAATTATGAACATAACAAATATGTCAAATAATCTCATAAAATTGTAAAAATTGAGGCCATAAAGGAATAAAACAATTATGAACTTAACAAAAAACAACAGTGAACTTAAGTAAAAACAACTGTGAACATAACAAATATGTCAAATAATCTCATAAAATTGCAAAAATAGAGGTCATAAAGTACTAAAACAACTATGAACTTAACAAATAGGTCAAATAATCTCATAAAATTGGAAAAATAAAGACTATAAATTCTAAAAACAACTGTGAACTTAACAGTCTTAACTAAAACAATTATGAACTTAATTAAAAACAACTGTGAACATAACAAATATGTCAAATAATCTCATAAAATTGCAAAAATAGAGACCACAAAGGACTAAAACAACTGTGAACTTAGCAAAAAACAACAGTTAACGTAAGTAAAAACAACTGTGAACATAACAAATATGTCAAACAATCTCATAAAATTGCAAAATATAGGCCATAAAGACTAAAACAACTGTGAACTTAACAAAAAACAACAGTAAACTTAACAAATAGGTCAAATAATCTCATAAAATTGAAAAAAATAAAGGCTATAAAATACTAAAAACAACTGTGAACTTAACTAAAACAACTATGAACTTAACAAAAAACAATATTGAACTTAACAAATAGATCAAATAATCTCATAAAATTGCAAAAAAAGGCTATAAAAGACTAAAAACAACTCTGAACTTAACTAAAATAATGCGAACTTAACTAAAAAATCTGTAAATTAAGGAAATGATAGTCATTTTCATGCAGAAATTATGAATTTAGCTAAAACAACTGTGAACTTCTCTTAATTGTTATTGGAACAAATGTAAAAAAATAACTGTGAACTTATCAAAAACAACTGTGAACTTAATTAGAACAACTGTGAACTTAACAAATATATCAAATTTGTTTCAAATTATATGTTGATGCTGCTAGTTTGATTCGTTTTGACGATACGAATAATACAATGGTCTCAGATTTTTTTTTTGAGTTTTAGATCTTAAGATATTTCATTTTAAAGTTTTGGGAGGAAAAAAAAATGAAAAATCAGGGGGGGGGGGAAGGGACAGCTACAACTACTAGGGCTGAACAAAAAAACCGATGGACCGGACCGGACCGATAGAACCGGATCAGACCAATGAAAACCGGACCAATCCAATAGAATTGGTTTGGTTCTGGTCCCAAATTTATATGAAATCGATTATTTGGGTTGGTCCTGGTTTTTGAAAAAACATATATGGTCCTGGACCGAACCCGGACCGGACCGATTATGTATATACTCCCTCCGTCCCACAATAATATATAAGTTTTCCATTTTGGGCGTCCCACAATAATATATAACTTTCCCAAAATGGAAAGGAATCTTTACTATTCCCTCCACTCATTCTCTCTCCTACATTATTTTAATACTCACATCACCATTATAATTTACTATTCTCTCCACTCATTCTCTCTCCTATTTTATTTTCACACTCACAACACTTTCAATATAATACTTCCTCCTTAATTCCCGTGCATTGGCAAAAGTCTATAAATCTATGGGACGGAGGGAGTATTATGTATAATATAATCCCTCTGTCCCACCAAAACTGATACTTATTTTTTTTTGGTCCGTCCCAGTCAAACTGATACTTCCCAAAATGGCAAGAAAATCTTCACTATTTATCCCACTCATTCTCTCTCCTATTTCACTTTTACACTCACAACATTCTCTCTCCTAACTATTCCTCCCACTCATTCTCTCTCCTATTTAATTCTTCATACTCACAACATTTTCTTTCACTTTTTCTCTCTCTTACTTTTCCTTAATCCGCGTGCCCAGAAATTTGGTCTCAGTTTTGGTGTAAAAGTAAAATAGGAGAGAGAATGGGTGGAAGGAATAATAAATTATAATGGTATTGTGAGTATTAAAATAATGTAGGAGAGAGAATGAGTGGGATAGGGTTAATATTTTAATGATATAAACTTTCCTTTTTAAGTAAAAAAATAAAGTGTGAAGTATGTATTTGAACGCCCAAAATAGAAAGTGTGAAGTAAGTATATGGACGGAGGGAATATATATATATATATATATATATATATATATATATATATATATATATATATATATATATATATATATATATATATATATATATATATATATATATATTTATTTATAATTTCAAATTCTTAATTTCCAAAAAAAAATAAAATAATTTTACTGTGACCTTATCCATCCAGCGACATTACAAGTTTACAAAAACCCGAGTCCAGATCTCCTGTACCACTATGTGTGCCATTTTCTGTGCCACAAATGATCCAACGGCTCATAGTTTTTAAGATTAACATTTTATTAATATTATTCAAACATATTAACGGCTGGATTACTTGTGACACACATAGTGGTACAGGAGATCTGGACTCCAAAAATCCTAACCCTATCATATCTCTTTCATTTCCGCTGTTTGATTTTCTATCCCTCTATCTCTCTACGCTTTTCCCTTCTCGTCTTTCTCTCATCTCAATTCTCATCCCTAGAAATCAAATTGATTTTCCATGGCGGCGCCCTGATTTCGACTCAGCTGTCCAACCACAGCACCACCATCGATCTCTACCGACGGCGCAGTTGTAACGGAAGTAATTAATTTACGACGCAGATCTGTTTTTTCGTGCGAGATTGCAGAACATCATTACTCTATTATTTTGCCTCTCAAATCTCCAATAAAAGGTAATGATTTAATGAGATTTTGATGTTATTTTCTCAGTCTCTACCTCCAATCTACTCGTATTTTCAATTTTCTTACAATTTTGCATCTGAATTTAGTTATTAGGGTCTGAATCATGTTTATGTTTTTCTCTTTTGTTTATGTAATGTAATCGTCCTATATTTTTTATTTGAACTTTGTTCCTCTATTTCAGTTAATTAGCTGTATGTCTGAATATTTTTATTTGAACTTTGTTTATGTATCGTCCTATATTTTGGTTTCATGAAAAAAATAGTTGTTGCATGTTTTATCTTTAGAAAAAATATATAGTAGTGTAACATGTGGAACCGATGGAACCGGACATGGACTGAACCATTGGAACCGGATCAATGTGATCGGTCCTGTAATGTAATGGTCTGGTCCTGGTCCTAAATTTAGGCAGAACCGAACAATTGGTCTGGTCCTATTTTTTTGAATTTTTGATAAAATCCGGACCAATCCGGATCGTGAACACCCCTAACAGCTACAGCTGCCCCTTTTATGTCACATGGGATGTCTTTATCAAAAATGGGGTGTCATTATGGTGTGGTTGGATATTGAAGGATAAATTGATAAAAGGATAACCGACTGCCATTTTTTGGGGGGGGGGGGGGATTTATGGATTAAATGATAATTATTTTGGTTGCTCCGTTACCAATCAACAATAGGAATATGGGGCATCTCAGAAAGAAACAGGTGATTTTGGCTGACAAAATTAGAATGTTTGGAAGTTCTATACTTTGAAATAAGTTAGCGGTTTAGTTTAGGATGCTTCTCTCTCTCTAACTAATGCTCGAAATAAGTTAGTGGTCTAGGATGCTTCCCTCTCTAACTAATGTTAATCCTCATTTTTTTTTGGACGAATGAATTGACCAACATGGCTAGGGCATGCCATGCGGGCTGTGGGTGAATTGCAAATTGCCAAGAGTTGAGGTGTCTTTCAAATGGATTAGGTTAGGGCTGACAAAATTTTCAAATCTATACCAACCCACATGTGTATTAACCGTACCAATTATAATTGGTACATACAAATTGGTATATCGAAATGTTGGTACGGTACTACCATACCAATTATGTCAAATTGGTTGGTGCTCGGTACAGAAATTTAAATTGGTTGGTATATCGAGTATCAATTATAATTTTTTTAAATATTAATATATATATATATATATATATATATATATATATATATATATATATATATATATATATATATATATATATATATATATATATATATTATAATTTACTCGGTACATGAAGTCAGCTTTTGAATGTGGTAAGTAAATTATAAAAAAATAAAATATCAAGATATACCAAGATAGGAAGTGGGTACCTGTGTTCACATGAAGTAAGCCAAAGCTTTTGAATGTTTCATACTTTGTTATGTGTTCACATGATAGCAGTGCCATGTTCTGAATATTGATTAAAGGATTATTTTTTTTTTTTTTTTTTGGAGGTGATCAATGATCTAAATTATCTGGCAACTTAGGTTACTGGCAGCTTGATGGTCACTTGGTTTTGGTTTGTGCTATATAATTTTTGGGCTACCGGTGTTGCAAGGGAAACAACTTGTAGTCTCCTATTTTCTTTTGAGCAATGTCATTTAACATTATTTTAATGTTATTGTCTTGTAGCTATAAGCACTTTGGGAATTTATTATTATATTATAATCTCTTTTGAATTTTATAATGATGTACTATTATATTTATTTGGTCTTAATAGAAAAATTGTTATTTTAATATATACATTTGATAGAGTCTAGTACCAACTCGTACCAACTGAGTACCTACCGTACCAACTTAGTTGGTATACCGACTTAATCGGTTGGTACTGGTATTGATTTTCATGTACCAAGTTAAACTTGATAGGTACATGATATAAGCAAAATACAATTGATATACCTACCAAGTCACCCCTAAATTAGATTAGGTAGATAAAATTTTAAGGCTCCTTAGTAACAAATGACGAAAAGTGCGTGTGAAATCCAAATTGTGCTTCTAAAAAGCCCAATACTACTTAGGTGTCGGGGGGCTAGGGGCAAACTGCAAATTGCAAAGAGTTGAGGTGTTTTTCAGATGGTTGAGCTAGACAAAAATTGAAGGCTCCTTAGCACAATGATAATGAGTAAATGCGAAATGCAAATTTCGTCTCTAAAATGCCCAGTACGGCTTGGGCGTGCGGGCTTCGTTGAGCTAGCCAAAAGCTAGCTAATACTCTCTCCATCTCAAAATGTTTATTCCATTTGACTTTTTTTTTGTTGAACTTTGACCACAAATATATGACAATTTAATTATGTTCATGAAATTCTAAAAATTCCTATTGATTTACCATTAATAATATTATCAACAACAACTAATAGAATTTCATGAACATGATTAATCTCTCATAAATTTGTGGTCAAAGTTCAACAAAAAAGTCAAATGAGACAAACATTTTAAAACGGAGAGAGTATATCATTATTAAGATGCATACTTAACCATTATTTTCTCATTCATTTGGTAAAATGATCTTGATAAAATATACTCCCTCTCTCTCTCTCTCTCTCTCTGTTGTACTACAAATTACACACTGTTATAAGGTGCCGAGAAAAAAGATTGCATAAATTATAAATTACAAACAAATTAATAATAAACTGAAAATACAAAAGGATAAGTTGTTGTAGTTGATGCACGAGCCAAATGAAAATCACCGTCTCCTTAATACATATTCGTCCCCTCACCGAGTGTGCTTGAGTTTGTTGGGACGCTTGTTTTTCAAGATAGAACGTGCGGACCGGGGGCGCTTTGCACCTAAGTATCCCGGCGAGCTGAACGGAGCTTGAACTAGATCACCTCTTGCTATTATAATGCAAGCTAGGAGGCCAAAGAAAGATTGACAAGATGCACCAAGAGAATATGGAGGAGGATTGCAGAAGCTAGGTGTTTTTCTCTGCTGTTCTTGGTAGTGTTCTTCAAATGTTGTTGACAAACAACAATTTAAACTTCTTCCAAACAACCAAAATCAAAAACTGAAAATATGGTTTTAATTATGTAATAAACAACATTATTACGAAATTAATCAACCATTAATCAGAAAATATTAGCCATAATGATTTTTCGTTTCAGTTTTCCACATTTAATACTTGGCTGTTACACATCTGCTCAGGAACTGCTCGATCGAGCAAGGCATATGCCTCGGCTGAGCAAGATATTTCAGAAACTTTTGACATTCTGCCAAGCCTTGCTCGGGCGAGGCAATAATCTGCTCGACCGAGCATATCAGTCAAAGTCAAAATTATTAGCAAAAGGTGGGCTTGTCTACGTAGGCAATTTTGGTGCTACATTCGTGTCCGCAGGACGCGCACATGTACGAGTACGCACCTCGCAAGCCAAATTGAAACTTGATTTGCACCCCCCTGCGCACCTGTGCGCGAGAGAAAGCCTCTATGCTACATAATCTTGAATACTACTCTAATGTTCAAGACTATATACTAGCACCAAGTTCAATTTCTTTCCAATGTGAGATAACACCACTTTCCTTTTACTTTGAGCCTTTATATCTCAACCCATGTGAAATAATTTCATTTCCTTAGCAATGTGAGATAATTTCCTTTTCAACCCACTTACTTTGAGCATTCATATCTTATTAATCCAAAACCCATTTTGGACAAATAAATATTTATTTTTTTGTTCTCATGGAGTAGAACACAAACTCATAAACAATTAAGTAATTTGACAAAATTACCCTTGAGGAAATAATCAATTAATTTCCTTCAAAACACACTATTTTTCCAACACACACTTAGTATTTACACGAGAATTAAGAAAAAGTGTTAGTAGGGTAGGTCTTAAAGTCTGAGATTTCACCTTAAAACCAATTGGTGTTTAAAGGAGTGGCCTAATATCTTTATATATTACAGGCAAGGTTTATCAATTTCTGATGTGGGATAATATCTCTAACACGTCCGTCATGTGTAGCCGGGCATTGCCAAAGCTTAAAACGTGAACTTATTAATTGGGTGACGGGGAGCAAAATCGTAGGCCTACACGTGTAATGAGTCTGCTCTGATACCATCTTAAATTTTGAGATTGCACCTTAAAATTAATTGGTGTTAACGGGAATGGCCCATGATTTTTATATGTTACAGACAAGGTTTATCAATTACTGATGTGGGATAATATCTCTAACAGTAGGTGTTGTGAATATGAAAAGTGTGGTAGGAGAAAGAAAGTGAGATAGAAAGTAATAATTGAATTGTTGTTGTTCATATGACATGTGAGTCCTATTAATATAAAATTAATAAAACAATCAATTTTAGGAAATTTTTAAAAGTGCGTAGTTCGTAGTAGGCTGCAATATGAGAAAGGTGTGTAGTTTGTAGTGTGATAGAGGGAGTATACATTTTTTAATCTACACAAAACAAGGATTTCAATTTCGTCACTTGTTTTTTTCGTTAAATGAAACCCTTTTGAAAACTAATACCTATTTTCGCTAAACCTAGTTCCAACGATCCCCTCCTATATATGAGTGACACTTAATTCACGCATGTATGGAGACTTTTTCGGAAGTTTCGACAAATCATTATTGCATATGATAAGTAGCTTGTCACATTGAATATTCTTTAGAAAAATACTATCAGACTTATTAGTTACTTAGTAGCTGGCTTGAACTAATCGATCGTAAAGTATAAACAAAGAACGAGTACTTATACAATAACAGTTCTAACACCATTTGTTCTCACGTTATTTTCATTTTGAAATTGGACCGTATCTTAACTCATTAATGTACTATCAATAGAGGCCATTTTACTTTAAACTTATATAGGTGATCTCAAGTGAGTATCTTGCTATAATCACCATATATGTATTGGAATATAAATAGTTTTACAAATTAACCTCAATACTGTTGTGAGCACATACACTTTGATGTTTAGAAATAAGTGTGAGACATTTTCTAAGTGTTTCAAGTGAACTTTCAGAACTTAGTTGTCTCATTGAATTAAGGTTTTGAGATCTCCAATTTTTAAGTTTTAGTGTCCGCTATGATTGTTCTTTTTTGTGAAATTTAAGTCCATTGCCTTGATATCTTGTACAATTGATCTCAGATTATACCTTTAGTAAATTGATCTGATTGGATTATTATTTGACTTTACATTGTCAACTGTGATAACCCATTTCAGATTAACCCTCTAATGACACTATGCATTCGACGAATGAGCAACTTACCATCATCCATACTACTCCATGTCCTTCATATTGTTGATTGATTATCACAATATGTTAGTGCATCAAGCATATGCTTATTCCAACAAGTAACATATTCGAATTTTTTTAGCCACTCAACTTCTTCTCTAGCTTTGACCAAGGTATAAACTCAGATTTCATCACAGATCGATCTATTCAAGCTTCCTTTGAAAATTTTCATGACACTGCTTCTTCTCCTATTGTAAAAACATATTCACTTGTAGATTTGAAGTTGTTAGTGTCAAATATCCAATCAACATCACAATATCCTTCTAATATTGTTGAATATTTATTATAAAGTATTCCATAATTAAATTTATACTTTGCATATCTCAATACTCTTATTAAGGGTTTCTAATCATCCACATTGAGATTACTTGTGAACCCACTTAGTTTGATTATAATATGTAATGTCTGGATGTGTATAATTCGTTACGTACATCGAGCTGCCAATTATTCTTTCATATTGTAGTTGAAAAGTTGGTTCTCATCTATTTTTGGCCAAGTGTAGACTCAATTCTACCGGTGTTTTAGCTGGAAGGTTGTTAGTGACATCAAACTTTCGAATAACATTTTCAAGATAATGAAATTGTGATAAGATTATTCTTTATGACGTTCTAAAAACATTTATTCCTAAATTACATAAGCTATTCTCATATATTTCATGTGAGAATCAAGTAAAAGTTATTAAAAAATCAATTAAAAGCAAAAATTAATATAAAATAATGTAGAATTATAATTGGCTTGAAGAGGAATTGTGAGTTGCAATCGAGAAATTCCTCGGAGTGAGTTTTCGCATGCAAAAGTAACTGAAAAATTGTAAATAAAATTGTCATCCCTAGCCAAGGGCTAGAACTTGATATTTATAGGTAGATAGAGGAAAACCTTTTAAGTAGAGATTTAGAAATTTTTTGTAGGAATCAAACTTTTAATTTTGATAACAATAAATCAGGAATATATCTTTAAAGTTTATCTAAGAATGAGCCGAATAGGCAAAAATTCAGATTAAAACACTGAAAGATTGATTAGGAATCTAGTCAAGCAAGAAAAACATTGTCTAGTTGCATTAGAGAGGCGAGTCTCGTATGACACTCACATAAGAAGCGAGTCTCGTACAAGATATAAACCATATGAATGCCTATGTTACCCCTAGTGTTAGCTACGTTATATCAGTTAAGTTTAAAACTAACCGATTAAATCGAAAACTTAACAACATGTGACAAAAACTAACATAAATGGATCAAAAAGCAATAAATCAAATAAAAGAGGACCAAGTATACGATGGGGTGATGAACGATTCATAATGAGGTGTCTAGAAAATATAAGTATCGGTTATCCTTTTGTGCATTAGTGAGAAGGCTTATAACTCTAAGGGGCATTCTGGTCCAAATTTTTGTTAGGGTAAACCCTAACCTTACCATTCCCTATATAATGTCGCTTACGCCTCTTTGATCAATTTGATTTTTTTGTTTATCTCTGTACGCCTCTTCTTTAGACCTTCAATATACCATTTTGAGGACAACTGTGCGTCAGCCAGTCGCTTCTCATTCTTCTCAAGATCAATCTAGTCTCTTGAGGACAAGATTTGTTTCCTCAAATTCATCGTCAGCTCTGAATTGTCTCTTATCGCTAAATTTTAGGAGAAGGTACATTTATGTTTCTAAATCCCAAGTTTATCTCTTATAAAATTCTATTAACTATCAATATATTTTTAATTCCTTAAATTTGAATGGCTTGTCCAAATGTGCAATGAAATGATTTCTAGATATGATTCTCTCACACATATTTAGGGTTTTTGCAAATTAAAAGATTAATTATCAAATTGAAGTATGATCTCATGCTATATTTATCTATCTTAATCTCTCTAGTTAGTAGATTTTAGATCCTTCTATGGATACAATGTATACACATATTTTCATTATAGATTGTTCATTAATCTTATTCTTTGTGTACTTTATTTTTAAATCTATGTTTTAAGGATTTTTCATGATTATTATTATGTGTCAAGGTTTTCTCTCTGATTTCATTCTAACATCTAATGTTTCATATAAAGTTTCCACAAAATTGCATGTAATTAGAGGCCAATGCTCTAATTTTGTAGCCTCTTCTTCAATGTATTGATGGCTATGTCTATATATCTTTTTAAAAGGGCAATGTTTAATTTTTAACCACTCAAATACCAAAATTATTTCTAGAAAGCCTATACATATAAATTTCATACTATTTAACCATTTAATGTTTCAAAATAAGATATTACGAAACTCAATATCACCAATTTGATACTAGAAAACCTTAGTGTTGTCTTAGTCAATTGATGCTATGCTTGTCTAAAAAGGATCCGGTAATGCCTTGTTATAAAGTTCTTTAGGTTTTGTTAGATTTTATTCAATTTTGTAACGAGAAAATGATGGAGTTAGGTTTCTTAAAACTTGTGTTTTTATGCATTAAATAAGAAAACAGGTCCTAAAATAACATGAATTTGTTTTAAAAATATTGTGATACTTGAGTGAATAAAATGAATATTTCACTTTTCTAAATAATTCTAATATCTAGGGATAACCATGAGTCGCTTTCGGGACGCTTTTCCCTTAAACCAGATCTTACATACATGCATCTTAAGATCATGAATCTATCCTGACCCGAAGTTAGAGAAATTTGAATTCGCCTCATCTTGATCAAGCTATATCAAGAGTTTAATTTTGTTAGCCCAAATTTATTTGGGCCTAATCTACATTTAATCCCAATTTTTTTATATTTGATATAGAGAATAGCTCAAAATCATCAAAAAAAAAATAAAAATTACCCACAATCACAATAATAAATACAATTTAACAAAATTTAATTAGGTTTTCCTAACGTTTTATATTAACATTATATGTAAGGTTTGGGCTGGGTTGGATCATCGTTAGGACCCAACCCTGACCCGAACCCGCTCAATTTATAAAAATTGCAACTCAAACCCTTTTTTTAGGTAATTGAATCGGGTTTGGACAAAATGTAATTCCTACTTATATCTTCTCTTGTCCACATCTCTATTCTTCTAGCCCTATTATCATATATATATATATATATATATATATATATATATATATATATATATATAAAATCCCCATTTCCTCTTAATGAATAATTAATGAGTTCTATAAAATCATATATCATTCAAAAATAGCTAAACATTAAGGAGATAAAAGTGAGCCCAATATCACTGACAACTATAAATGTCAAGAAGTTGGAGTCATTCACATCGAACGTAAAGGTGATATCGACAAAAATGGTGATGAAGATGACAAAAGGTAATGGTCGTGGTGTTATGGATAAAGAATGTGTTGGGTATGATTGATTAGAACCCTTCTTACATGTTTAGATTTGATTGATACCATCATCTCTTTTATCTATTTCGGCCTTTAAAATTTAGAACCTTGTGTATCAAAATTTATACTTCAATTATTTAGCTAAGTCAATTTTTTTTTTTAAATTGGTCTTACTTAGGCTTAAAATGGATAGCTCATTAAAATTTAAAATGAATGAAGAGGTTACATTCGCATGAGGTAAGGAATGTAAAGGTCATCATGAATCAGATTACCACGCAACCACATGAAATTCTTGAGCTTACAAGTTGAGTTGATAAACTCAATAAAGGATTCTGACCACATATATTCCAAATTGTGACCGCTCACAGTTTGGTGACATCATTCCATTATGACTGCATATATTTATCAAATGTCAACAACCTCTGAGTCATGATTGAAGAATCGAAGACAAACATCCTTTTCAACGATCTAAAGAATACTTTCCTTGATTGCATCAATCCTATAGGGGACCTAAACACGAGCATTCTGCATGTGAGGCATCACTTCTCTAATTAAAGTTGCTTATATTCAACCTCGGCTTTCATGAGCTTAGACCCAAACACGAGCAATGATATTTCCTCGACACACACACGTGGTAGAGCTATGTTGAAGTTAGTACCACTGCTATATATGACATCGTCTGTGTGCAACCATCGAATAATTGGCTAACACCTACTACCTTAATTATCATTATCAGTGATAGGATTGTAGCTAAAGTAGGAAACTACTATGCTAAGGGAAGATGAAAAGTGCAATAGGAGTGATTTTTGGACATCACGGCCTAGCATTTTAGCTCGCATGGTCGTGCATGAGAAAAGTAAAAAATTCGAGTTTTTCGCTTAGCACAATTGTGCTGCAAAACAAGCACGACCGTGCTGACGACAGATCTGAATTTCCTTTTTTTGTATCAAATTCCTTTCTTGGGGAGTAAGTAGGTTTTCTTCTAGGACTTTATTTTGTATCCTATAAATACCAAAGTGGCAGCCACAAATACATGGTAACATTATAATATTATTGAGAATAATATAGGCTTGGCAGCGACCCCAGTTGATTTGTTCGACGAACCGGGTTAACAAATTGTGTTCATGTGTGTTCTTGTATCTTGATTGATTTGGGGCCAATATCCCAACAACTGGTATCAAGAGCTTGGGTTATCGATCCAAGATCTGGAGATCGTTCTAGGGTTTGTCTTTGGATCGTGGGGTGTTTGTGGGGAATTTAAAGTAGCAATCAAGATGGGTAACAAGACAATGATAGGGGTGTTCAATTAAACAAACTATCAAGTATGGAAGACAAGGATAAAAGATTATCTTTATGGTAAACATTTACATCTTCCATGGAGGCACCACCAAACAATATTGAGGATGTGAAGTGGGCTGTTTTGGACCAGAAAACATTAGAGGCTGTGAGGAAAACTCTAGATGAGAGTGAGATGCAGAATACGTTAGAGGCCAAGAAAACATTCAATTTATTGCAGATGTTGGCAAACTTGTACGAGATGCCACCGAGTTCGAACAAGGCTAATCTGATGAGAAAATTATTGAATCTGAAGATGGGTGGAAGGCGTGTCTGCAACAGTTCATGGGAGTTCATTCAAAGTCATCATGACTCAATTAACCTTAGTCGGTGTAACTATTGATGACGAGTCAAACCTTGATTTTACTGTCATCTTTTTCGGATAGTTGGGAGATAACTATTGTCACGATTAAAACATCGGCGGGCAAGACAAAGTTGAAATTTAGCGATGTCGTAGATGTAATTCTTGGCAAATAGGTTCGCAAGAAGATCAAGGTGGAGACACCGGGGCTTGCACTAGGTGATTAAAATAGTGGGGGTATAGGGGATCAAAGTCCAAGGGTTTGAAGACTAAGGGAAAAAAGTTGGTCAAGTGCTACAATTGCGGGAAGATGGGACACTTTAGGAAGGAATGTCCGGAGTTAGATGGGGAAGCGAATGTTGCTGAAAAGATCGCAGATGCATTAGTTTTGTGTGAGAGAAGTTCGACAAAGCCGTTGATTCTAGATTCGGGCGCAACTTACCATTCGTGCAGTAGTGCAGAAGGAATGGAGAGATATACTCTAGGCGATTTGGGGTTTGTTATCTTGGAGATGACAATCCGATGAAGGTCTTGGGGAAGGGGGATATTCAAGTCAAGGCACCGAATGGAACTGTTATATTATTGCGTGATGTGCGGCATGTTCCAGATTTTGAAGTGAAATTTGATTTCTGTGGCGCGACTAGACAAAGTTGAAGTTTAGCCGTGTCTTTGATGAAATTCTTGGCAAAGAAGTTCATAAGAAGATCAAGGTGGAGACATCGGGGCTTGCACTAGGCATTTTAAATAGTTTAAATAGTGGGGGTGGCAGATCAAAGTCCAAGGGTTTGAAGACTAAGGACAAGAAGTTGGTCAAGTGCTATAATTGCGGGAAGATGAGACACTTAGGAAGGAATGACCTTAGATGGGGAAGCGAATGCTGCTGAAGAGATCGCAGATGCGTTAGTTTTATGTGAGAGCAGTTTGAAAGAGTCGTTGATTATAGGTTCAGGCACAACTTACCATTTGTGCAGTAATGCAGAAGGAATGGAGCGATATACTCCATGCGATTTTGGGGTTCGTTATCTTGGAGATGAAAATCTGATAAAGGTCATGGGGAAGGGGGATATTCGAGTCAAGGCACCGAATGGAACTGTTATACTATTGCGTGATGTGCGATATATTCCAGATTTGAAGTGAAATTTGATTCTTATGACACGACTAGACGAAGAAGGTTATGTGGTTACACATGAAAAATAACCCATGGAGCTAATTTGGTAGCTTGGGATTGGATGAATAAATCGTTGTACACCACATATGACGATGACCAAATAGGGATCCGAGAAGGAGTTCGACATGTGAAGATGGTGACGCCAAGTGGGTCATGCTTGGGGAAAAAATTTGCTCAAAAAATTGGTATGTTAGATCGTGGGTTGGTGGGTAACAGGCCGGCAATACGGACATGAAGTCAACAACACCAACATTAGGCGGGGTCTATAACGGGTAAGCGATGAGTTGCTAGGAAGACATGGAGGAACAAAGACCGTGTCAAGCATGTGAATTTGCGAGGTTCGAGGATGAAACAGTGGAGAAGGGTGAGCGGAAATTTGCGGGGAGGATTACAAGGGGTGAAGATTCAAGGCAATGAAGATCTGGCAGTTAGGTTGAAGCTTTTCTCAGCTTCAACTCACCAAGAAAACTAAGGGAGAAAGGTTGAAGCTTTTCTCAGCTTCAACTCACCAAGAAAACTAAGGGAGAAGGAGGGCCGGGCGCTACCAAGGTCAGTTGGCCACCGACGAAAGATGTGTATTTGGAGAGGTCATTCTTAGGTGAGAGTATGACTAAGGTAGATGTGGGATTTTGGTTTGTCTCCAGGTGGTAGATTGATAGGATTGTAGACAAACTAGGAAACTAATAGGCTAATGGAAGAGGAAGAAGTGCAATAGTAGTGATTTTTGGACAGCACGACAGTGCGTTATAGCTCGCACGGTCGTGCATCGGAAAAGCGAAAATTTGAGTTTTTTGCTTAGCATGACCGTGTTGCAAAACAAGCACGACCATGCTGACAGCAGATCTGGATTTCTTTTTTTGCATCGGAATCCTTTCTTGGGGAGCAAGTATGTTTTCTACTATCACTTTTTTTGTATCCTATAAATACAAAAGTGGAAGCCATAAATACATGGTAACACCAGAATATTATTGAGAATAATATAGTCTTGGTAGCCCCTCCGGATTAGTTAATTTGTTCGACGAGCCGGGTTAACAAATTGTGTTCTTGTGTGTGTGATTCGTTTTGTGTTCGTATATGTTCTATTGCTTTGGGGCCAATATCCCAACAATCAGGTTCTATCAATTACATCCCAATCATCCCAAAACACATGTCATTAACCCATCTATATAATATATTTTTCTCCTTATGGTAAACTTCATCATTTCTTAATTTTGCTACTTCACACACACACAGTCCCACTAGTGATTCTTTCTCGCATTCTGAAGACTTTGTGATGGGAACCACTCACTAGTGAGTTCACAATATTGTTTAGTGTTCAAAATCCTCACTCTAAGCCAAATATCCAGTCTCCAAGTCCGGCTACACGATCAATCCAACCCCATTTTCCGTGGCATCATTAGAAAAAATATGACACAATGTCATTCTGAAAAAAAAAATCAAACCAATTCGGCATATGAAAGCTAGAAAATTATATAAGGAAAATCTAAAACTCTCATGATCAAGAGCCTCTTTAAAATTACAACTCTATCATACTTTGATACTAAGGCTCCGTTTGTTTCGCGTAAAACATTTTTCGGAAAATGTTTTCATGTAAAATGATTTCATGTAAAAAGGTTTCCTTGTAAAATGTTTTCATGTAAAAAGATTTCCATGTAAAATGTTTTCTTGTAAAATATCATGGTCTTATTTTCAGTTGTTTGGCAAATTTGACGAAAATGTTTTCCGAAAATGTCACTTTTTTTTTATTAATTTAAATCAACTTTGGAAACCGCCCCACCCACCCCCTGCCTACCCCACCCCCCCAAATTTTTTTTTTA
Source organism: Adenophora triphylla var. japonica (assembly GCA_022495995.1). Taxonomy (NCBI): domain Eukaryota; kingdom Viridiplantae; phylum Streptophyta; class Magnoliopsida; order Asterales; family Campanulaceae; genus Adenophora; species Adenophora triphylla. The sequence continues at coordinate 110,706 of JAFEMH010005421.1, forward strand.
ATTTTTTAATAAAAAATAAAAAAAAAATTATTTTTTGGGGGGGGTAGAGTGTAAATAAAAAAAAATTGGGGGGTGGGTAGGGGGTGGGTGGGCGGTTTCAAAAAAAAAAAAAATTTTTTTTTGGGGGGGGTGGGGTAGGCGGGGGTGGGTGTGGCGGTTTCCAAAAAAAAAATTTTTTTTTTTTGGGGGTGGGGTAGGCGGGGGTGGGTGGGCGGTTTCCAAAAAAAAAAATTTTTTTTTGGGGTGGGGGGTGGGGGTGGGTAGGGGGTGGGGTAGGCGGGGGTGGGTGGGGGCGATTTCCAAAAAAATAAAAAAAAATTTGGGGGGGGGGGGAGGGTGGGTGGGGGCGGTTTCCAAAAAAATAAATAAAAAAATTTTTTTTTTGGGGGGGGGGGTGGGTGGGTGGGGTAGGCAGGGGGTGGGTGGGGCGGTTTCCAAAAAAAAAATTAAAAAAATTTTTTTTTGGGAGGGGAGGGTGGGGGTGGGGTGGGCGGGGTGGGGTGGGTGGGCGGTTTCCAAAAAAAATATTTTTTTTTTTTTTTGGGGGTGGGGGGGTAGGGGTGGGTGGGGCGGTTTCCAAAAAAAAAAAAAAAAAAAAAATTGGGGGGGAGGGTGGGGGTGGGGTAGGCAGGGGCGGGTGGGGCGATTTCCAAAAAAAAAAAAAATTTTTTTGGGGTGGGGGTGGGGGTAGGTAGGGGGTGGGGTAGGCAGGGCGGGTGGGCGGTTTCCAAAAAAAATTTGGGGGGGGAGGGTGGGTGGGGTAGGCGGGGTGGGTGGGGCGGTTTCCAAAAAAAAATAAAAAAAAAAAAAAAAATTTTTGGGGGGGGGGTGGGGGTGGGGTAGGCAGGGGGTGGGTGGGGCGGTTTCCAAAAAAAAAAATTTTTTTTTTTTGGGGGGGGGGGGGGGGGTGGGTGGGGGCAGTTAAATTTTTTTTTTAATTATTATTATTATTATGTTGTACCGAGTGTAATATGAGTTGTACATTAAGGCCAAGAACAAGAGTTGTAAAATGATTTACGAATTTGAAATTGGTAAATCATTTTACAAAGAAAACCTCCTTTTTTTACATCCTTGTAAAATGTTTTACATTCGACTTTTCCATGGTTTACAAAAAGTTGACAAACATTCGAAAACATTTTACTTGAAACAACATTTTACTAAGGAAAAGCAAACATGAAAAACATTTTAAAATTACAACAAACGGAGCCTAAGATGTAATACACATGGTAACAGTGTTATAAAACCATATACTCCGATATATATACTTCGCGTCAAGCATGATCCTTTCTTAAATTGATCACCAATAAATCTCTGCTTGCTCAATTTGCAAGAACACATGAAAGAAAGGAAATTTCAAGCGCTTTGGATGCCTAATCTTGAAAGTTATTAGTTTCCATGATTCTTGACTCTTTGATATCATTCCTTAGCAAAATTTTCACTATATTTGTTTTCTTTCTTATTTACCTCCAAAAACGTATGATGCGTTTTTCTCTCAACATAAGCTCTCTCTCTCTCTCTCTCTCTCTCTCTCTCTCTCTCTCTCTCTCTCTCTCTCTCTCTCTCTCTCTCTCTCTCTCTCTCTCTTTATTGCAGATCAATTGTGAACAAAAGTCATCATCATGTATCCGTGGAATAATTCATTTTGCGCTACTAGTACCTATAGCACAAGGCTGAACGCTGAGTTTGGTTTCTCAGGAATTAATGCGGTACCCTTTTGTTTCTCCATGCATCTTATGCATAATATACATTCATTTACCTTTCTTTATATAATTTTTTTTCATATGTTTTAACTAAATATTTTGCAAGTAGTAGCTTCTTAATCTTCTAAGTCGTCATCCATGCAGGCCATCCCGTTAGGGGAGACCATAGAAAGAAATTCAAGCCATTCTGAAGTTGTACTTAGGCAGCTGCCATTATCAGTTACGAATGCTGATAAAAATGTTGATTTTAATCATAACCCAAGCATGACTCAGGTTTGTACATACGTCACTCATTATCGAAAGATAATGAAAATGGTTTTATTTTATTTTCGTTGAGTCTATTTATAAGAAGTTCAACGAGACGGATATTTTTGGATTTTGTGTACAGTATACCAAAATGTTTGTATTGCAGATTGAGTCAAGAGAGACAAAACCAAGAGGAAAAAGAACAAGACAACGGACATCAAAGACAGTTGAAATGGAAGATAAAGATTTCGAGCTGTCAGAAATCTTTGATGTCTATGAAAGTTCAGTGCTGGATAAGGTAACTCAGTCACTGCTCTTTCCTCATTTTCATTCGTATGAATACTTGCTATTATTATGAGAAGTGTATGTTTGGGCTGCAGTTTTTAGCGTCGTTTGCAGCTGATCAATATAATGTTCGCCACCTATTTGAACGACGGACGGGATGGCAAATTGAGACTAGGAAGCGAAAAAATGGCAGATTTGAAAGGGTAAGATACTGTTATATATGTGTGTGTGTTTGTGTGCGCGCTATAACAAGTTTCTTGCATGGTAATTATATATTTTCTAGCCCATGTGTTTCTGATTTCAACAAAATGGAACCTATTGCAGTTTTTCCACCACGTAAAGTCGAGGAAAACATATCGGTCTCTGCTGATGGTTATGATGTTCATCAAGAACATCAACTCTCTTCCTCAAAGAGCACGCCCTCGTAAGAAGGACGCATTAGTGAGTGTGCATGTGTATATATATGTTATATATATATACACGTATATATGTGCATACATACCATTTATTTACTTCAAGTTTATTAGGAAATTAATGTTTTAACTGATTTTATGCTAGGTTGGGCAATCACAACGTGCCACAATGAAAAGGAAGCGGAAGGAGGATTATGCTTCGGACATGCTGAGGGCGAGAGCTTGTGAAATGGTTAATGATTTTGAACTTCAGAGCAAAAGAAAATTCATGGACTATTTCAGATTTACTGAAAAAAGAGTAGCTGGTGTCTGGAATTAGGATCCCTTTTTAAAGTTCATGCATACACAGATGAATTCCTCATGAGTTTCAGCTGGTTCAAGACATTTATGGTTTATTTATGGTTTGATTTAAGTGATGTGGATCACATTGAAATACTTTTATTTCTTAGAGATTGTTGATTTTTTAACCACCGTTTAAAATTAAGTCAGAACCTATGTGTGGCATATAAATAATTTCTTACTGAATGGTTGATATTGTTTTGTTTTACAAAAATGACAAACTCATTTCTCCGTCCATATTTACATGTGTGTTGATGTGATTATATTTCTGAGACATTTATTATCGTACGGAAGGAATGGAAGAAGTAACAAAATAGTATAAATATTGTAAATCATGATGGGTAGTGGTAGCACAAACAAAGAAAAGAAATGGAAAGAAACGAAAAATTTATCTGGTGGATCAGCTCTTGCTTGTCCACGAGCACAACAATAAAATTACTATCAAACCTTCAAAAGTACACGTGTATCACCCTATAAATCTGAGTACCTCACTCTAAGACTACAAGGAATGACACACTCTTACAAGACTCTCACAAGAAAGCAGTGTTCTAAAAAGCGCTAGGCGAATGCTAGGCGACGAAGTCGGGCCTAGAGTCTAGGCACAGGCCGCACTAGCAGGCAGGCGGAAATTAGACAAAATTTAAATATATTTCATAAATTTATATATATATCCAAAAAATTATTTGTCAAAAAAAATAAAAATTAGCATTTGTCTTGGCTTGGCCTTGGCCTTGCCTTAGCTCGGCCGGCTTTGGCCTTGGCCGTGGCCATGCCTTAGCCGGCCTTGGCCGTGGCCTTGCAGGAGTTTATCCAACATTGAAAGAAAGTCTAAGTAAAATGAGGCGCCTGGCTGGCCTTGGCCGTGGCCTTGCCTTGGCTCGGCCCTTGCCTTGGCCAAGTAATTATCCCACATCGAAAGAAAGGCTAAGTAAATGAGGCGCCTGGGCTGGCCTTGGCCGTGGCCTTGCCTTGGCTCGGCCTTGGCCGGACCTTGCCTTGGTTGTGGCCTTGCAAGCATTATCCCACATTGAAATAAAACAAAACTAAATTGTGGCGCCTTGGTTATATATAGCTGAAGCTGGGAAGGCAATCCTATTTCGGCTGTGGCCTTTGGCCTTGGCCGGCCGTGGGTTGAGTATTTCCAATTTTGTCCAATTTTGTCAACGCCCAATGGCGCCTAGTCAACGCCCAATGGCGCCTAGTCACGCTTTGAAAGGTCCTGTTTGCTTAATCAACAAATAGATGATTAGACAGTTAAGCTTTGGCAGCTAAGGTGAATTCTTAGTTGTCAGATATTAACTGATTAAATGACAAGAGTGTAATGTGCAGCGGAATAAATAATGGTGAAATAATGTAAAGACAAGTGATTAGTGTATGTGTGTGTAAGTGAGTGTGTGTTTGTGTGTGATAATACCAAATGACACAAGGGTTTAAGTGGTTCAGAGTTCACTCCTCCTACGTCCACTCTCACTGTCAACCTTGACAAGTGAGTTCAATCCACTATACTCTAGTTTCCTTTAAGAGTTACAAGATTGAATAGGCAAGTTCCTTGAACCCCCTCTTCCTAATTAGTACAGTCAATTAGGGATTTGCTTGTTACGAAGCAAATTACACTACACACTTAAAGTCAGTCTTAAGTGGTTTACAAAGTTGTTTATACACCTGAAGTACAGTCTCAAGTGTTTGAGAATTGTTTGATAATGGTTTGCAGGTATGCAAGGATGAAAGGAAGGTTGCAAAAGTTGTGGGTTAAAGGGCCTGCAGAAGGTTGTTAAAGGGTGTTGTAAAGGTTGTAAAAGGAGGTGTTAAAGGGGTGGCAGAAGGTTATGAAGGGGCTGTGGAAAGGGCTGTAAAATGGGGACTGCAGAAGGTTGTATAGAGGTTGTGAAAAGGCTGTAAAAAGGGACTGGAAAGGGGTGTGTAAAGGTTGTGAAAAGGGTGTTGAACAGGCTGTGAATAGGATGTTGAACAAGCTGTGAAAAGGGTCTGTAAATGGGTGTGGAAATGGACTGCAGAAGGTTGTTAAGAGGTTGTAAATGGGTATGGGAAGGGACTGTAAAATGGCTATGTAAAGGGGTGTGGAAAGGGCTGTAAAGGGACTGGGAGATAGCTGTAGAAAGGGGTGTGGAGAGGGCTGTAAAGGGACTGTAAAGTGGGCTGTAAAGGAACTATAAAGAGGGCTGTAAAGGAGTGTTAAGAGGGCTGTGTGGAAAAAAGGACTAAGTAAAGGGAAGGATTTCATTCCAATATATAGGAAGGAGAGATAACTAGCCGTTATGGCTTGGGAACATGGTCAAGGATGTCTTTAATGGGAGTCTTCATTGATGATGTCTGATTAATAAAGAGGAAGTAGCCGTTGGAGGATTGATGTTGTCTGAGGAATGAAGAGGTCTTCAATTTTGGTCTTGGTCCTCATAATTCAATGCATTAGATGGGGAGATGGAGTCATAAAGTTGTTGTCATTACTTCCATGTTTTATGAAAAAATATTTTCTTCTTCTCCTGTGTAAACACATGGCTTGGCTGGCTATCTCCATTTGTAATTCCAAGTTTTGGATGCAAAATCCGATTGCATATTCTCGTACATCATCATATTAGCTTTCCAATGAGTCTAATATTGAATATTTTAGGAACTCATTAGGAGGTGAAATTCTTTGTTGAAAAACATGGAAAACTTGAAGGGGCCTTCATGTAACTTATGCAACTTTCCTCTCTTGACACTTTAGACCATTTAACATTGTCCCGTTAAATGATCAATCTTCATCAAAACACACTGTTAGGTCCTAACAATTTCCCCCTTTTTGGTGAATGATTGGTCATTTTAAACTCTTAAGGCTTGCTTCAAAACACCATAAGCAAAAAGAGATGACAAGGTAAATTTTGCTCTTTAAGAAATTTTGAGCAGATTTTTTGGTCAACTTCACGGGTTTTTCTGTGTTGACACAACAAGGTTCAGGGTGTGAGGCTATGCTTTTTGGAGAGATTTATGAGTGTAATTTAAATAGGAGAAAACGGTTAACGATTATGAGCTTTGGAGAGGTAGATATTGCATTTTTGGTGAGAGGAGTCTTGACAGATATTATCTCTGCTGTCAGAATTTCGATGTCTGCTGCCAACTTCAGAAATGTCCCATTTTTTGCTCATAAGGAATCAGATTGTGGGTTTAGGCTTGTTGAAAAGCTCTATGTGTCTACTTTACACAAAAAAAATTGAATTGCAATTTGGTTACCCACAGAGAAAGATATTGCAGTTTTGATCTGACAGCTATGATTCTTAGGCATCGAAATTCGGGTTTCTTTGTCAAGGTTTTGGGGTCTACTGTCAAGAGTGTAGGTGATTAAATTTTGGGATTTGTTGAGAAGGAGTTTACTGTGTGAAGCTTTAAGTATGGGAATTTGTTGAAAAGGGTTTGTTGTCAAGGAGATTGGTTGTCAAAGGCTTAGCTATCAGAAAGAAAACATAGCTGTCAGAGATAACGATCAGCCTGTTGGACAGCAACTTCAGATGAAGTCTGGTATTGACTCACAAGGTTGTAGGCAATGTATTTATGCTTTTTGGAAAGGTGTGTGAGTATACTTTACTCACAAAAATTTGGATTGCAATTTCGTGCAGCGGAGAGAGAGATATTGCAATTTCTGTGAAGGTGCGCAAACTGAGTTCTTGGAAATTTCCAGCAACCTTTTCTCTTCAAAATTAGCCCTTCTTGGTTGGTTTGATCGTTTTTTGGGACCTCAAAAGATTGTTCCCCCTCAAATGGTGTCATGGTCTTATGGATAAATACAACGGGCAAAAGACATCCTTAAAGGTTTGGTTCCCCCTTAAACAGTGCCGTCATTTGTAAGAAGAGATCCAACCTTTTCTTGAAGCATGATATAACTTTGATTAAATCAAAGTAAGCTTTGACTTTACTACTCTTTTAACATCTGAAAATAAAACAAAAAAAAATGGTACCCTTTATGTTTGGGTCCAGGGGGTTAGTTTTCTTTACGAACCAAAGCTTTGCTTGCTGCTCTTTTACTGAAGAATTGATTAAGAGTGTTGTAATATGACATGATTTGCATCATGTATGGGGTCAGGGCAAAAGGAATATGAGAATGATATGAGGTGTTTAAGGAATAGGGATATTGGTTTCTGAAGTTGGTTTGATGGGATTGCTGTCTAGGGGTAGATGAGTGGTATGGTGGTCTTGAGAAGTTGTTTTGCTGAACATGGTTCCTTCCATCAGAGTATTTCCATGTAGGATTCATATTTCCAGGGAATTTTTGATGTTGGTTTGATCTTTCTTTGTCTAGAAAATTTCATCATCCCAAAGTGTCTCTGCTCTCTATTGTGATAATGATAGCTTTTTCGTTTGGTGCTATGTTCTTGTTGTTTTTATTGCCTTGAGACATCTTTTTCATTGATGCTTTATTTTTCACTTTTAACAGCATTTTTCTTCTCTTTTTCCCTTTCTTTATATGATTGTTCCTTTGTTTTGATCGGATAGAAAGGGTTTTGAAGTTTGATAGAATTCATACTTTCAAGAACCATCTTTTCAATGGCTCTTTCACTAGTGAGAGGGGTATATATATTTAGAGTGGGATTCTCTGCTCCAATTCCTGACTTATGCTTAAGGTAATTCTTGAAATCATTCCAAGCGGGAGGCAACTTTTCAATCATTGCCGCCACTTGAAAACTTTCACTTAGCATCATACCCTCAGCATGTATCTCGTGCAAAATCAATTGAAACTTATCCACTTGAGATTTCACAGTTTTCGAGTCCACCATCTTAAAATCAAGGAAACGGACAACAATGAACTTCTTTGTTCCTGCATCCTCAATTTTATACTTGTGTTCTAAGGACTCCCACAATTCCTTAGCATTCCTATTCTCTCTAAACACATTATAGAGAGCATCGAACAATCCATTAAGAACATAGTTCTTGCAAAGGAATTCCCCATGTTTCCAAGTTTAAACCGCAACCAAGGTTGTTACATCGGTCTCGTTTTCGGCCACATTGGGCATATCTTCTTGCAGATACTTAGCCAAATTCAGAGTGATCAAATAGAAAAGCATCTTTTACTGCCACCGCTTGAAGTCGTGGCCAACAAGCTATTCTGGATTTTCAGCATGGGGGTTGAGATGTGCACTGTTTGAGAATTAGTCACAACAGTAGTGCCTTAAGAGCCATTTCTAGTTTGGGTCACAGTTACGGTTTCCTTTCCAGTCACATTCTGTTCAGTAGCCATTTCTGAAACAGAGAAAACAATTTAATCAGTTTAATGTTTCTGTAACGTATCCCTTCTCAAGGGAATAAGTCTTAAGGTTGTTGGCAAAAATTACAATAACCGAAGGAAAAGAATTACGAAAATTAAAATAAAAAATATAAACTGAATAAATTTGAAGAAACAAATCCGCAGTAACAATTGATTGTTGTGAACGAGCTCTGATGAATTAGTCTCCTTAAGACTTATTCGTCCCCTCACCGATAGTGCTTGTGAACGAGCTCTGATGAATTAGTCTCCTTAAGACTTATTCGTTCCCTCACCGATAGTGCTTGAGGCTGTCGTGGACGCGAGTCTCCCAGGATAGAACATGCGGATCGGGGGCTCTTTGCACCTAAAGTTTCCGGCGAATTGGCAGTGTGTCTGGACAGTATCACCACAATGAAGAAATGCACTGAGGCCAAAGCAAAGATGCTACAATATGCAACGAGAGAGAGAGGGGAGGCCGCTGGAAAAATTTCTGGTGTTCTTCAAAAAAATTGTTTGTGGCTCGGATTGTGGCTCCATCTTATATCCAATAATTGGGCAACTGAACAGTCATCAATTTAATTCCGTGTGACTGTTACAAAAGGAGGAAATCAAACAGACAGACATTAAGATTGCTGTTACAAGTTAGTTCATGATCATGGAAATACAAACAGACATTAAGTTTGCTGTTACAAGTCTGTTCATGATCATAGGAATACAGACAGACATTAAGCTTGCTGAATTTTACATTCTCATTCAATGTGGGATAATCACATTTTCCCACTTTCAACCCACTAACTTTGAACCTTAATATCTCATTCATCCATTAATCATTTTGGACAAATAAATATTTGATTTCAATGTTCTCATGGAATAGAACACAAACCCACATTCAATTCGGTCATTTAACAAATAACCCATTTAGAAAAAATTCCCAAATTTCCTTCACACCCACTACATTTTTCCATTCCCTACAAATAAAGTTTGCACTAGTGGTGTAACGACCCCAACCCTAGGCACTAATTTTAAATATTATATTATATGCTTTTAATATTTATGTTAGCTTTATGTGTTCAATTATGTCTTTAAATTCTTAATTTAAAATAAATTGGGTGAGAAGTAAATTTAGAATCTTTTAAGAATTTATTGGATATTAAAAATGAACCATGGGGAATAATAAAAATAGAAAATAGATAAATAGTGAGAGGAGGTTAAAATGAGTAGAATGAATAATTAGGGGGAATGATTAAAATTGGGTGAAAGCCTTGGTTTCTTGGGGGGCCAAAATGGTCTTCCACTCCCTCCTCTTGCCATGTGTCCCCCTCCTCTTACTTCCCCACTCTTCCCCACTCTCCTCCTCCCATCCTCCTCATTTTATCATTTCTTCTTTCTTTCCCCTTCATTCTTCCATGGAAACCTCCTCCATGGAAGCTTCATTTCCAAGGCCTTGGAGAAGTCAACTCTTCTCCATTTTCAATTCCGAGAGCACTTTTGTAATCAGGGCATCTAGGGGAGTCCATCAAGCTCAAGAAATCCATGATCCATCTCCTATTCCAAGGTGAGTTATTATGACCCTTCCTTTCTTTGAATGTTCATGATCTATGGATGTTGTTATTGTTATTATGATGATTGTTAATGCTTTAGAAACCTTCTTGGAAGTGGAAGAATTGATTGATGAAATGGGTGGAGTTAAATTAGGAGATTTAGCTTGAAATGAAATAATGAAATGGTTGGGAACTTTATAAGAGTTGAGTGCTTGGTTAATGAAATGAAAAGAGGTTAATGTTCTTGGAAGATGATTTAGGATGTAAGAAATGGATGGAGATAGATTAATGGGATAAACTTGAATGAAGTAGTGAAATGGGTGGAAGACTTGGTGATAAATAATCTAGATCTACATGATCTTGGGTTTAGATAATTTAAGTTGAAGTAAGTAAGGTTAGAAAATCCCTTTAGTGTTCATGAGATTAAGAAAGATTTAAAGGGAAACAAACTATGTAAATTAAGTTGGAATTTCGAATGTCTTGAAGGTGGCCTTGGGCGGTCGCCCGTAGAGTGAGCGGCCGCCCACGAAGGCGGGTGTTGGCTCCCTTTTGAAACTTCCTTGGGCGGGCGCCCAGTGACATGGGCGGTCGCCCATGTCACCGCATTCTCCCGTTTTCCCTTTTGCCGAATTTTGCTAAATTCCTCGTGGGATGATCCCTAACCATTATAAATTAATAGAACCTAACCCAACCCGGATACAAATCAATCCTTCTTAACCTAAGTTAAAATGGAATACCTTGGCTAGGCCATGACGTCTTTATTGGTCAAAGTGGGATTGTGGAAGTAGTTAAATGATGGTTCGGAGAATAGTTCCAACTTGGGAAATAGATCTTGAACTTTTATTAAGGTTGTTCGAGGTGGTATAATAACTATGTAAGAATGGTTTATGATATATAGTAGCCTCACTTACTCCTTATCTTCGGTGAATAGTTGCAATGGTGTAGAAGCCATAGGTTTCACTATTGAACTAATTGGTAATGGGTATGTATCACTTTGTGGCATGGTTATTCCAAGTTGTGGAATTATTGATTATATGGTTACCTTAATATCCTAAGTGTGGATTATTTGACAAGTTGTTATGATATCCCAATGTGTGGATATGCTTATTATGTGATTGCTTGGTTATTCAATCGGTGGATTTATTTGTTATCATTCATATTTATTGATGATACTATGCATAGTGTATTAAATGGTTGTGGCACTATGATATTGGTTGAACATGAGTATATTTTACCATGTGACTATATTGTTTATCCCCTTTGTGGATTATTTGGTATTGTTATATGGTATCCCGGTGTGGATTATGTGTTTATATGGATACCTTACTTGAATTTAAATTCGTTAATGGTATTATGCATAGTGTATTACATGAAGCTCGTTGCACTATAGTATGGATGAATCATGAGTATATTTTACCATGTTGTAATATGATTATCCCTTTTTGTGGATTATAATTCAAGTAACTATTATGTGCTTGAATGCGTTCGGGTGGGTATGATGGAAGTCAATCAATTATTGATTTGTTCTATAAGTGATTGAAGGTCCATCATACCGTGACCCTCCCCTCCTCTCGTGGCCACAGAGTGGGCGCGCTAGCGACCGTATTGAGCATGAAGAAGCCTTTACTGACTGTTGCGATTGGTGTACCGGGGAATATATTATTTTTGGATACTCTATTATAGGTATCTTTTCTTATATGGATCTCTGGTATGAGTCCTATAAGAGGTGAATGTCTTGGAGGCAATTCACCAAAGAGTGGAGTTTTACTCCCACGTTGTACGACTTATTGTTCGAGACGGGAAAAGGTAAAATGAGGTAACGTAATGTGTTTACCGCTTTCATAATGTGTTATGTGCTAACATGCTATGTGTTGCATCTTGTTTGGCATCTTCTTTGCATTCATAATAGCTCATTGAGATTTATTCTCACCCCTCTCCCTTTACTGTTTTAGATTCCGAGACAGGTGGACCGACCAAGTAAGGGCGGAAAGGAGTTTAGAAGTGGTATTTTGGGAATTGTCGGGTTATGTATAGGTTGGTGTAGAATGTGTATTTTTGGCATAATTCTTTTAAAGGGTTTGTATTCATAAACTTTGATTCTATTTTATATTCGACATCTTTTTGTAACTAAAATCATTTATTACTTTCGGAGTTGGTCAACTCTTCCTCCATAGTAGAAAGGAGTAGAGTTATTTTGAAATGGGTATGTTAATGGTGTAGTGTTTGAAAGTTAAATCAAAGTTTTTTAAAAAAAGTTTAGGATATTTGGGGTTAGTTTGAGGACGCTCCAGCTCGGAACACGTGTAGGTTCCGGGTCGGGGTCCTCACAAGTGGCTTGTACGATTTGGGTAAAGATGTTAACAACAATAAGGCTTGCTCCTTATCTTGATTTTGTCATCCACACTCACCAATTGACATACCAACTGTTGAATGAGTTGATGTGGTCATGAAGGTCTCTACCTTCCTCCATCTTTAGCAGTAAAGCTCCATCTTCAAGTACAACCAAATAGTGAGTGACTTGGAAGCATATATGTTCTCAGGCCACAACGCCTTTGGTGTCATCTCATTTAGCACATTAAATTTGATATCGGAAGCAAGTGCCAACCGAATCGTGCTCACGACTATCCATATCTAACTTTTTAGTTCACTTTTGATATCCTTTGAATTTTACTCAAATCTCCATCCGTAATGAAATTGGGCTTCTCGTCCTCAAGAGCTTGGTCAAGACTTTATGGCACCAAAAGGTCTTGAATCGTACTTTGCCAAATAGTGAAATTCATCTTTCCATCAAAGAGTGGAATATTAAACTTTGTTGTGCTCCGAGCCATAACCGGAAGCTCTGATACCCCTGATGGGTAGTGGTAGCACAACTTGCCTATATCCACGAGAACAACAATAAAATTACTATCAAACCTTCAAAAGTACACGTGTATTGCCCTACAAATCTAATAACCTCACTCTAATAAGATTACAAGGAATAATGACACACTCTTACAAGACTCTTACAAGAAAGACACACTAGCACTCTTTGCTGCTGATTTTTCCTCTCAAAAATCTGATGTGTTTTTCTTTATTTTGTCACACAAAACAAGATGTTGTCACCTCTATCTCTATTTATGCAGCAAAATGACATCCGCTTGAAAGCTCTTGAACCTTTCAAAAATGAGCACCAAATCACCCCTTTTATATCCCCAAGAAACCTGTTGGAATATTTGGGTAAATATTAGGGTGTGAATTGAAAAGTCAAAGGTCTAAATTCGAAAAGACACAACTATTCAAATTTTTTGAACTGCTCGGCCGAGCAAGGCATAAGCCTCGGCCGAGCATGACTAACCAGAATCAAGCATCCGCTGTTGGCCTCTGCTCGGGCGAGGCACCAAAGTACTCGGCCGAGCACCTAGGCTATGCTCGGGCGAGGCACCAATGGTGCTCGGCCGAGCAGGTGTTGTCCGTTCAGATTAAAGTCTGAATAGGTGCCAGCTTGAAAGGGTGTGACTTTTGTGGAAAAATCACAACTGATCTGGCTTGATTCTACCCTATATATAGAGACCCCTATTCCTTCATTCAGTCATCAAGTAATCCAACCAAGTTGCTATCAAATCAAACACAAGAAATCCAATTCTCTCTCTCCCTCATTCAAAGTGTTCTTGATTCGTTCAAAGAGTTCGTTCATCTTTTCTCTTCAAAGTTCGAAGACTAAGAGCAAGTCTTATTTTGGTTCGCCCGTCAAGGATAGTTAAAGTGCACACTAACTCTTAGTAAAAAGCGTTGTATCTTGGGAGACATTCGCCATCGATCCGTTTGCACAATTACGGAGGCGAAATATTGTCTTAAGGAGATTTGCTTCGGCATACCTCGCTTTAATCTCCGTCTTTTTGATTTCCGTATTGAAGATATCTTAACATATACAAACAACAATCTTAAGACAATAACTTCAGGTATTTGTTTTGATTTAATCTTCTCTACTTCATCCTTTTCTTATTGAATTTTCTGTTTTCGTAACAGAAAATGGCTAATGGAAATGACTCTGTTAGTAGTGAGACTATTGCAACGAATACTAATGCAATAGGGAGTAATTCAAGTGCTAATCAACTCATGATGCCACCGGCCTCACAGTACGAGAAACCGGAGAAGTTCAATGGGGCTGATTTCAAACGTTGGCAACAGAAAATGTTGTTCTATCTCACAACGCTTGGACTAGTAAAGTTCTTACGGGAAGAATGTCCCGTAGCGGCTGAAGGTGTAGTAGATAAGGCTACACAAATGGCTATTGATGCATGGAAACATGCTGATTATCTATGCTGAAACTACATCTTGAATGGACTAGACAACACATTGTATAATGTGTACTACTCCATTCAAACTGCAAAAGGACTTTGGGATTCTCTCGACAAGAAATACAAAACCGAAGATGTTGGAGCAAAGAAGTTCTTTGTTGCAAAGTTTTTGGATTTTAAAATGAATGATTCTAAAACTGTAATGAATCAGGTCGAAGAGATGCAAGTCCTATTGCATAACCTTGAAGCCGAAGGGATGCAATTGAGTGAGTCCTTCCAAATTGCATGTATGATTGAGAAGTTACCTCCTTCATGGAGAGACTTCAAAAACTATCTCAAGCACAAGCGAAAAGGGATGTCAATGGAAGATTTGCTTGTTCGTCTTCGCATTGAAGAAGACAATCGTAGTGCCGAAAAGAGAGCCAATGCACGAAACATGGAAGCGAAGGCTAACATGGTGGAAGAATTCCGACCCAAGAACAACAAAAGGAAGCATGATGACTCTTCCAAGAAGAAGTCAAGTAATGACAGCAACAAACGCTTCAAGTTCAAAGGGGACTGCTACAATTGTGGGAAAAGCGGTCATCGGGCAAAGGATTGTCGAAGCAAGAAGAAGAAGCCTCCCCAAGCAAACATGACTGAAATAGATACTATATCTGCGGGTGTCTCAGATGTAAGTCTGTCTGCCGTTGTATGTGAAGCCAACTTGGTGTCAAACGTCAAGGATTGGTGGGTGGACACCGGAGCCACTCGTCACATATGTGCCGACAAAAGCTTGTTCGCAGAATACAAGAAGATGGAACGTGAAGATTTTCTCTATATGGGAAATTCTGCAACTTCCAAGATTGAAGGCATTGGGAAGGTGATCTTGAAGTTCACATCGGGAAAGAAGCTTACTCTCAACGATGTGATGCATGTACCCGACATAAGAAAGAATTTAATTTCTGGTTCTTTACTTAGTAAGAAAGGCTTCAAAATTGTATTTGAATCTGATAAGTTTGTACTTACTAAGGGAGGTATGTATGTTGGAAAGGGATACTTGCTAGATGGCCTATTTAAGGCAAATGCTGTTGTAGTGGACAAGAAGTCCACATATTTGTACCCTCAAGTGATGAATAAAATTGACAATTCTATTTACTTGTGCGAGTCTTCTAATTTATGGCATGGTCGTTTAGGACATGTGAATCGTGCTTCTTTGAGAAAGCTTGTTGGTTTAGGACTTATTCCAAAACTTGATTCAATGAAAGGTCACAAATGCGAAGTTTGTGTTGAAGCAAAGTTTTCAAAGAAACCTTTTAAACCAGTTGAAAGGACTAGCCAACTGTTGGGATTAATCCATAGTGATCTATGTGATTTAAAGTTTGTCCCAACTCGAGGCGGTAAGAAATACTTTATTACTTTTATTGACGATCGAAGTAGATATTGTTATGTCTATTTGCTAAGTAGTAAAGATGAAGCAATGGATGCTTTCACTACTTACAAAACTGAAGTTGAAAATCAACTTGAAAAGTCAATTAAAATATTAAGGTCCGATAGGGGTGGTGAATATGAATCAACGGAATCTAGTAATCTATGTTCCAAATTTGGTATCATTCATTAAACAACTGCACCCTATACTCCGCAGCAAAATGGTGTCGCTGAGAGGAAAAATAGAACTATCAAAGATATGGTTAACTGTATGCTTGGAAGTTTGGGTTTACCACAAAACTTGTGGGGAGAAGCGGTGTTATCCGCTAACTTTGTGTTGAATAGGATTCCATACAAGAAAACTGGTTCTATACCATATGAATTGTGGAAAGGAAGAAAGCCTTCCTATAAATTCCTCAAAGTGTGGGGGTGTCTCGCAAAGGTTGTCGTTCCACCTCCTAAACGGTCAAAGTTAGGACCTAAGACCGTTGACTGTGTATTTATTGGATATGCAATGAATAGCAGTGCGTACAGATTCTTAGTACATAAATCTGAAGTAAATGACATTCATGTCAATACAATAATTGAATCTCGTGACGCTGAATTCTTCGAGGACGTGTTCCCTATGAAAAAGGATATTTGTGAAAATACTCCTAAGAGACCACGTGAAAGCACTTCTGAAAACAATGAAGATGTTGAACCAAGAAGAATCAAGAGAGCTAAAATTGCTAAAACTTTTGGTCCAGATTTTATCTCTAACTTTATGATTGAAGATGAGCCTCAATCATTTAAGGAAGCCGTGAACAGCTCTGAATTCACATTTTGGAAAGAAGCTGTAAATAGTGAGATTGAATCCATTTTAAGTAACAACACTTGGCAAGTGGTTGATCTTCCAAAAGGTTCTAAACCAATAGGATGCAAATGGATTTTCAAAAAGAAACTAAGACCGGATGGTTCCGTGGACAAATACAAGGCTCGTCTTGTTGCAAAAGGATATCGTCAAATGGAAGGATTTGACTTCTTTGACACATACTCTCCTGTTACAAGAATTACTTCAATTCGATTCTTAATAGCCATTGCAGGTTTGTATAATTTGCATATACATCAAATGGATGTAAAGACTGCATTTTTGAATGGTGATTTGAATGAAGAAATTTACATGGAGCAGCCCGAAGGCTTCAAAGTAAAAGGACAAGAGCACAAGGTATGCAAACTTGTTAAGTCCTTGTATGGCTTGAAGCAAGCTCCTAAACAATGGCATGATAAATTTGACAATGTCATGATTAGAAATGGTTTTATCACAAATGAATGTGATAAATGTGTATACTCAAAGAAATTTGGTAACAATTATGTATTTGTTTGTTTATATGTAGATGACATGCTCATATTTGGTCATGACATTGATGTTATAAATAAAACAAAGAAAATGTTTACCAATAACTTTGATATGAAAGATATGGGTGAAGCAGATGTAATCTTGGGAGTGAAGGTCTCAAGAACCTCCAATGAAATTAGGTTGTCTCAAACACATTATGTTGATAAGATGATTGAGAGATTTAACTCTCATGGAATTAAAGAAACTAATAATCCATTTCTGCCCCATATAATTCTTCATAAGAATACTGGGAATGCGAAGCAACAATTATAGTATTCTCAAATCATTGGAAGCCTAATGTACTTAATGCAGTGCACAAGGCCGGATATAGCTTACGTTGTAAGTAAGCTGAGTCGTTTTACTAGTAATCCTAATAAAGAGCATTGGAATGCATTATTAAGAGTTTTAGGATACATAAAACGAACTAGAGAGTATTCATTGCACTATAGCAATTATCCTCTTGTAGTTGAAGGATATAGTGATGCAAATTGGATATCTGATACAGATGAATCCAAGTCTACTAGTGGCTATGTATTTACTCTGTGCCATATCATGGAAATCTTGTAAGCAAACATGTATAGCTCGATCAACGATGGAATCTGAGTTTATTGCTTTAGATAAAGCTGGTGAAGAAGCCAAATGGCTTAGACACTTTTTAGAAGATATTCCTCTATGGCCAAAACCCGTGCCTGCTATATGTATACACTGTGATAATCAAGCAGCTATAGCAAGGGCAGATAATTTTATATACAACGGCAAATCTTGACACATACGTCGTAGACATAACACCGTTAGACAGTTACTCTCCAATGGAACGATTTCGATTGATTTCGTGCGATCAAAGGATAACCTAGCGGATCCATTTACTAAAGGTTTATCTAAGGAGAGAATAAACTGTGCATCAGAAGAAATGGGGCTAAAGCCTAAACAAATATAAATCAACTTGATGGAAACCTAACCTGGCGACTGGAGATCCCACGGACTAGGTTCAATAGGAAAAACAAGTCATGATTGATTTGAGGGAAGCACTTGGAAGTTTATCTTCATCCCATTTCTATATATGATGCAAAAAGTGCTGCCTACAAATTGGTAGAGGTTAAGCTATTGCTTTTAATGGTGACTATATCTTGTTAATTAGTACAAGTGAGGTAATGTAGGATACTCTTTATAGCACATCACCTATGTTAGTGTGAACATGGCTGGTTCGTTGAGAATTTTACTTAGGCAAATTCTCTAAAGCACTCGCAGAACCAAGAAAGTTCAGGGCCGAAATAATGAACACAATAGAGAAACAAAATCTGATATGAGATTTAAATGTGTTTGGTCTATTGTTTAAGCTTACAATAACGTCTGACAGTTCAATACTTTACGTACACTGATCAGCCAAGTGAGCTCGATAGATTCTTACTAAAGAAGGTTCAAAGCGAAAGCCACCTATCTTGATGCATTTACTTCTCAGCTATGCTCTTCTTCTTCTTTCTTTTTCCGTGTCGACTTCGTCCATTCATGTGGGGGATTGTTGGAATATTTGGGTAAATATTAGGGTGTGAATTGAAAAGTCAAAGGTCTAAATTCGAAAAGACACGACTATTCAAATTTTTTGAACTGCTCGGCCGAGCAAGGCATAAGCCTCGGCCGAGCATGACTAACCAGAATCAAGCATCCGTTGTTGGCCTCTGCTCGGGCGAGGCACCAAAGTGCTCGGCCGGGCACCTAGGCTATGCTCGGGCGAGGCACCAATGGTGCTCGGCCGAGCAGGTGCTGTCCGTTCAGATTAATGTCTGAATAGGTGCCAGCTTGAAAGGGTGTGACTTTTGTGAAAAAATCACAACTGATCTGGCTTAATTCTACCCTATATATAGAGACCCCTATTCCTTCATTCAGTCATCAAGTAATCCAACCAAGTTGCTATCAAATCAAACACAAGAAATCCAATTCTCTCTCTCCCTCATTCAAAGTGTTCTTGATTCGTTCAAAGAGTTCGTTCATCTTTTCTCTTCAAAGTTCGAAGACTAAGAGCAAGTCTTATTTTGGTTCGCCCGTCAAGGTTAGTTAAAGTACACACTAACTCTTGGTAAAAAACGTTGTATCTTGGGAGACATTCGCCATCGATCCGTTTGCACAATTACGGAGGCGAAATATTGTCTTAAGAAGATTTGCTTCGGCATACCTCGCTTTAATTTTCGTCTTTTTGATTTCCGTATTGAAGATATCTTAACATTTAAAAACAACAAAACCTTCTAAAAAAACACAATTTTAGAGACTTTTAACATATTAATTTTCAACTAAATAATGCTGTAAATTTAATTGATCCCTAACAAATCACACTTGTTATAAAATGAACGTACATATGAGGTGAAGATATTACTACCTAAACGATAACTGAAGTTTCAATAAGAAAAAAAAAAATTGAAATAACCAACGGCGCACTTAACCCCGATCAAAATAATAGTTTGGGTTTTATCCACTCAAAGCTGGCCGTTTCTGTTGTATCGACCCGTTTTCCCTTCAAATCATATGCTTCTCCCGGTCTATAAAATTCTAAACCTAACCCCTAGGATCCGTTATTTTACCCGCCATTCCTTTCTTCAATCTGTTAATTTCCATTCATCCCGACACATTTATGCTTGTAATGTCCAGATCGGTTCCCTATCTCGTGCCGGCCAGACCAAAGCTGCCCGCAAACTGTTCGATGGAATGCCAAGCAGAGATGTTGTGTCATGGAATGCGATGATAACTGGGTACTGGCAAAATGGGTATCTTCAAGAATCGAAGATATTGTTTGATTCAATGCCTTTGAGAAATGTAGTCTCTTGGAACTCGATGATTTCGGGTGCTGCTGAGAATGATAGGATAGATGATGCTTATGAATACTTCCGTCAGATGCCGGAGAAGAATATTGCATCCTGGAATGCAATGATTTCTGGGTTTGTTAAGTATGATAGGATTGAGGAAGCTAGTGTGCTTTTTGAGGAGATGCCGAAGAGGAATGTGATTTCTTATACTGCAATGCTTGATGGGTGTGTGAGGAAAAAGGAGCTTGAGCGAGCGAGGCAACTGTTTGATTGTATGCCTTGTAAGAATGCTGTTTCTTGGACGGTGATGATTAGCGGTTATGTTGAGTGTGAGCGATTTGTTGAGGCAAATGAGTTGTTTGATCAGATGCCTGAAAAGAATGTTGTCGCAATGACGGATATGATTACGGGTTATTGTAAGGAGGGAAAAATGGTAGATGCGAGGATTTTGTTTGAAGGAATGCAGTGCAAGGATTGTGTTTCTTTCAATGCAATGATAGCAGGTATATAAGTATAATACTCATGGTTGGACCTTAGAAATGAATGGTTTTAGCTTAAGGGTGAAAAGAGAAATCATTAATGTGAAGAAGGATGAATTATATGTGAAGCTTAATCAGTTATGCACTTTAGTCTGAGGAAGTTGTAAATTTTGTTGGGGGGGGGGTCATAGTTTCTTCTATGGTTTTATAATAAGTAGTCTCTCTCGTTGACTCTTAATGCAACAGAGTCTACTGTGTTCTTGGATCACAGTCTAAGCCATTGAAACCTTTGTTCTTGAGTTAACTGAGAGTGGTAACTGGTAACATGCTTGAAGTTAACCCAATTATTTTTAGTAGAGAACTATAAGCGTGGTAAATTGTAATGCTTTGTGAGATCACAAGATTATTATCACTCTCAACATGCATAATGGAAGTGTTTCTAAATTTCAATGTCATATTATGGTAATGTTTCGTAAAAAGATGTTGAAACTAGGTCATGAAATCAATCTAGTTGAAATGGTTTTGCTAACAAAGTCATTACTCAGTTGAATATGTGACTGTTAAGAAAGGCTCATCAATGGCCTAATTAGGAGCAGTTCTTTTCTACTGTGTTGTGAGTTTGATTAGTAGTTCTGTTGAGCTGTGTCATTTCCCAAGGATCATGTTGTATTTAGGCAATGTTCTTAGAAGGAGATCCACTAGCCAGTCAAGTTTGTTGAAAAGCTTTGATGGATTTCCTTCATGAAGTAATTTCCCTCCGTCCCAAAATGAATGACCAAAAAAATTTTCAAATTTGCTCTTGATCAAGAGCAAATTATAATTTTTTTTGGTCATTCATTTTGGGACAGAGGTAGTAATAAACTAGGAAATCATGCCACGCTATGCAGGGTATTTTTGGCCTTTATGTCACGTTTCCATTAGTCTACGCTTTTCTGGACCTTCTCCATTGAATAATGCTGTTCATACTCACTTTACAGGTTATTCACAAGATGGAAGTGGGGAGGAAGCAATGAAGTTGTACATAGACATGCTCAGGAATGGCTTAAAACCAGATCACTTCACCTTTATTTCGGTTCTTACTGCGTGTGCAAGTCTTCCATCATTAAAAGCAGGCAAACAAACTCATGCACTTCTTCTCAAACATAGGCTTGACTCACACGTCTCAGTAAGTAATGCTCTTATAACCATGTACAGCAAAGGCGGCAGCGTTCTTGACTCCGAGTCGGCTTTCAGGCACATTGAAAATCCAAACATCGTCTCCTGGAACACCATCATTGCTGCTTTTGCACAGCACGGCCTCTACGAAAAAGCTCTCTCCTTTTTCAAGAAATTGGAAATGAGTAAATATCAACCAGATGAGAGAACATTTCTTAGTATATTTTCTGCCTGTGGTCATGCTGGGATGGTGAAAGAGAGCTTACTCTGGTTCAATTCAATGACAACAAATTACAATATTACCCCCACACCTGAACACTATGCTTGCTTGGTTGATATCCTGGGCCGGTCTGGTCAAGTTGAGAAAGCTTATAAGATGATTAAAGAGACGCCATTTGAAGCTGACTCAGGGGTCTGGGGTGCCCTTCTTGCAGGGTGTCGTTCTTGTTTAAATGTAGAGCTGGGAGAAATAGCTGCAAAGAAAATGGTGGAATTGGATTCTAGAAACGGTGGGGCTTATGTTATGTTGTCTAATATATATGCTGCACGTGGTTTATGGAAAGAAGTGACTAGAGTAAGGGGTTTGATGAAAGATAAACGGATTAAGAAGCAGCCTGCTTATAGCTGGATGGAGATTGATAATGTAGTAGTGTACTTCTTGGGAGGTGACGTATCTCATTCAGACATTGAACTGATTCATTCAGAGGTCAAGCAGATGAATCTTCAGATGAAAGAAATGGATAATATTCCTGAGATAGTTAATGCATGAGAATTGGGACTTATCAATAGGACGCCAAAAAGGGAAGTTTGTGAACATATCAATGGTTCGGAGGGAGTGTTGTTTTGGTGCTGAAAAGAGGGGAAAACTAAAAGGCGAAAAATAGCATTGGCATATGAGCACTGTTATGTACTGATTTTTTTTTTTTTTTCACTACTCACACACACACATGCACGCACAGAAGCGCCTAGGAGATAAATCCTAGGGAGAGAAAGCCTTCCCTCTAACTTCTCGGGGGATCGAACCAATGACCTCCAGGTTGGAAGCCATGAGCTCAAGCCAGCAGGCCAAATCCCCATGTGCTTATGTACTGATCTTCACAAAATCTTGGGATACAGTTATTGATTGATGTTTAAATCGGTTTAGTGGGGCCGGTTTTTTATGACCAAAGTTTGGTTTCTTTTGTACCCGGACGGTTTCTCTTGGCATAGATTGGTTTGATATCAGAGTTTGTATATCATGAGTAATTTGAATGTTGGATGACACAGATGGCTTTCTTGTAACGTTGTGCCGTATAATTTTGAACTCTTAATTAATTTATAATTTACTGATTGCACAAATTATATGTATTGACAATTGGATGCTGCCATTGAGCTATTGCCTCTAATGGCATAGGGCTTGTCTTCCTTTTCTAAGGTCCATCATTCCCTCTCTCCCTATACTTGATGTGTTAAAATTTGGAAGGAAAAAAAAAAACATTAGATGCTACATTTTGATTATCTAATGCCCCCTTCATGATAAGATGTTTTCCTACTCTCTCCGTTCCATTACAAGTTTCAATTATTCCTTTTTTTTTCTTTTTTTTTTTTTTTTTTTGCCTCGTTGAAAAATCTCATCTTTCTAGAAAGAAATTTTATATTTTTTTATTAATAAGACTGATTTTTCATAATCACAACAACTTTTCTATCCCACTTTTTTCTCTTAATTATACTTGCAACACCTTAATTCTCACTCTTAAAAAAATAAGAACTTATCAATGAGATAGAGGGAGTAATCATAATAAAATTTTAAAAAATTGTTATTGATACACTATTTATAATATTGTCAGTAATAATTTTGCCAAAATCTTGCAAAAAAATAGTTTTTTCGTAACATAAAAAAAAATTAGTTTTAAAACACTAAGTCTAATTAATAAGAGTGATGAACTGTTCTAAAAACTAGTTTTTTATAACAATTTAAAAAAAACTAGTTTTTCAAAAGAGTTACTCTAATATTTAGAATTTTATTAAATAATCAATTTCGTACAAATTTATGATTAGAATTAAAATAAGGACTTTTCTATTGTGTGCTCATGGGCATATGATAAGTATTAAAGATTCTTTTGTAATGTGTGTCAAATTAATACTTGACACACATTACAAGAGAATCTTTGAAAAATTCTCTTGTAATATGTGTCAAGTATTAATTTGACACATATTACAAGTGAATCTTTAAAAGATTTATTCAAAGATTATTTTGTAATGTGTGTCAAGTATTAATTTGACACACATTACAAGAGAATCTTTAATCCTTATCATGTGCCCATGGACACATAATAGAAAAGTCCTTAAAATAAACTATATTTTCGGAGCGGACATATTTGCCTTTGTCAAATCCTTTTTGGGTTGTTTATTAATGCTATTTGCTGAAAGGGACTCAAACCTAGAACATAGAGACTTGTGTCTTTGCATTGCCCAATATAATTTTTTATTTTATTTTTCTGTAACATGCCCACTATAATTGAAGAGGAACTTATTTCCAAAAAAATAGTAATAATTGACCTAATGTATGAAAAAAAAAAAAAAAAGTTATAGGTCAATAATGTCTCATTTCCAAAAAAGAAAAGTTTTTTTCACTATTCCACTCACTCATTCTCTCTCCTACTTTACTTTTACACTCACAACATTCTCTCTCCTATTTAATTTTTCATACTCACAACATTTAAACTTTTTCTCTTTCCTATCTCACTTTTTCTCTTTCCTACCTCACTTTCCTTAATTCCCGTGTCGGACCCATTTTTGGACATTTAGATTGGGACGGAGGAAGTAGGAGAGAGAATGAGTGAGAGGATTAGTGAGGAGAGAGAATGTTGTGAGTGTAAAAGTGAAGTAGGAGAGAGAATGAGTGGGTGAAATAATGAATATTCTTTGCCATTTTGGAAAGTTTGCATTTACGTGGGACGGACCAAAATAGAAATAAGTGTGCATTCACGTGGAACGGAGGGAGTATATATACTCCCTCCGTCCCGGTAGAAGCGTCACCCTTTTAGGGGTGACGCGCAAATTAAGGAAAAGTGTGGGAAGAAAAAATGTTGTGAGTGTAATTTAAAAATAGGAGAGAGAATTAGTGGAGGAAATAGTGAATTTTAAAAGTGTTGTGAGTGTAGAGGAGAGAGAATTAGTGGAGGGAATAGTGGATGTGATAATAAAATATTAATAAAAGTTTCCTTTTTAGGAAAGGGTGACGCTATAAACGGGACGCCATTTTGGGTAAAAAGTGACGCTTCGACCGGGACGGAGGGAGTATAGTATATATATAATATATATTATATATATGATATAATATAAATATAAATATATATGATATAATATAAATATAAATATATATATATATATATATACTCCTTCCGTCCCACATTTTTATAGATTTTTGGATTTTGCACGGGAATTAAGGAAGAAATATTATATTGAAAGTGTTGTGAGTGTGAAAATAAAATAGAAGAGAGAATGAGTGGAGAGAATAGTAAATTATAATGGTGATGTGAGTATTAAAATAATGTAGGAGAGAGAATGAGTGGAGGAAATAGTAAAGATTCCTTTCCATTTTAGGAAAGTATATACTCCCTCCGTCCCACTTCACTTGACACTAATTTCCATTTTGGTCCGTCCCACCTCACTTGACACTGCCCAAAATGGAAAGTTTTTACACTCACAACACCAATGAAATCACTATTCTCTCCACTAATTCTCTCTCCTACTTTACCTTTTCTACTCACAACATTTTCTTTAATTAATTATCTCTCTTACTTTTTCTTAGTTACCGTGCCCACTTCTTTGGTGCCAAGTGAACCGGGACGGAGGGAGTATTATTGTGGGACGCCCAAAAAGAAAAATTTATATATTATCATGGGACGGAGGGAGTATATATATATATACTAGTACATATGCCCGTGTCCGAGGACACGGGCCTTTTTTTTTTTTAATTAACTTAAACATTTATAGTTACAAATTATAGTGATGTATGAACATAAACATTATGCCCTTGTTTACAAAAAGATAAGACATAAAATAACATCTAATTAACATATAGATTTTTATGAACATAAACATTATGCCCTTGTTTACAAAAAGATAAGACATAAATTAACATCTAATTAACATATAGATTTTTAGCCACTTGCAGTAAAGATGTTATCTCAATCGTAACAGACATTGGCCAGGTACGTTTACGTAAAAGCACCTGAAATAAATAAAAAATGAAATCAATATATTTTTATTAAATTAACAATATAATAATTAAAAAAATAATAATTACCTTATTATGCCCATTACAAGCCCTTGTCGTAGGTTTGTGCAAGCGTCTATATTCTTTCACGCACTCATCCCATGATTACAAATATATGATTCAAATATTTGAGAATGATGATAAAAAAAACGTATCTTTTAAAAATTGTTTAGGTTATGTTATAATTACCTTTTCATAGTTATACTATAATAAAACTTCTGGGTAGACAATGTTTGTTGTAGAATTTATGTTACTTTCAGAGAGAAGAACATTAATACGTTCTGGAGATGTGCATCTAGAAAAAGCAACATACAGTTGTCCATGACTAAAAACAGGATTGCGCAAATCAATACCCACAAATTTCACTGACTGCCCTTGTGATTTGTTAATGGTCATCGCGAATGCCAGACGAACAGGAAATTGTCGCCTCGTCATGTTGAAAGGCAATTCTCCGGATGAAGGAGTTAGTGATATTCTTGGGATAAAAACTAATTTTCCAGCCTTATCCCCGGTCAAAATTTGAGCTTCAAGAACGTGTGGCGCACATCTGACGATCACTAATCGTGTGCCATTACAAAGACCATCATTCGGAGCAAGATTTCTCAATAACATAATGGGACAACCAACTTTTAAATCAAGTTTAAAAGGTGGTAAGCCCGAAGGATTTAGTGAATTGAGATACTCATTTGGATATCGATTTGTAATGTTCCGGCTGGATTCATCATCGTGGCACATTTTATCAGCAGCCAAATAAGAAACTGTTTCACCAGGAAATATGTGAAGTGCCCTTTCATTAATAGAACTAACATCGTCATTTCTTGCCGATAAAATTGTGCGTTCAGTAAGGAATGGTGGGTTCGCCACGCCTGCTACCCCAAGTTGTGGGTAAATGCTATCTAATAACTCAACGGGATTTTCACAAATCCTTATTGTTGACGGTATTAATATAACTTCTTCAGGACTGCTCCCAATCTGAATTTTTGATCATGAAATAAATTAACCATTTTAAAACATATATGTTAAAAGATTGAAACACAAATGTTGAAAATGTTAAAGTAATTAAAAAATACCTTCATCAGAAAGTTCAGAAAATCCACTCGTGAATTATTTGTGTTGTCCAGACGCATGTTAACATTTAACGTTAGGATATTAATGGCAGACCATAGAGGTGAACGTCTCAATGTTGCCCCAACTATCTGTGTTCGAACACCCCTTGAAACAACAGGTAGTACTTGTCGAAAATCTCCGCCCAAAACAACGGTGATGCCTCCAAATGGTTTGTCATTACTATCCCGAATGTCACGAAGGGTGCGATCGACGACTTCAACACAGTATCGATGTTGCATTGGCACTTCATCCCATATTATGAGTTTAGCTTTTTTGAACAACTCAGCATGTATAGATTGCTTAGTAAAGCCACATGTTGAATTTCCATGAACATCAATTGGGATACGGTAAGGTCGAGCGCGCAGCTCTACCACCAATTAACAAGAAGGATGCAATACCGTATGATGCAATAGCTTATAACAATGTGGTCTAGAGAACGATATTTAAGTGTTACCGTGTTGTACAGAAAGTTTTTCCTGTCCCAAAGACCACCATTCAAAAAGAAAGTTGTTCCACGATCTTCAAGAACAGAAGAAAGAATTGAAGAGTAAGCAACCCGCTGAGCATCATTTAAAGAACCCACCCTAGTATCGACATCATGTTCTTGCGCTTTGATGTTTAACTGACGGTGTTCCCACATCAACTTATTACCCATGAACTCACTCCAATTTCTTGTAGGCAAGGGCATCGGTGGGAAGTCAGTCAAACTTTTTCCTGTTTCTTGAAGTAGCTGATTAAGAAGATACAACCCATAATCTTCTACAACTGAAATGCGGGGGTCTGGAATACCAAATTGTGTACGTATCTTATGAGCAAGGTCATCACAAATATGAAGACAAAATTGTTTCCACAAATCATATGGGTTTAACGGAGAACATTGGCTAAGAATTGTACTAAACAAACTTCGAAGCCGGGTACCCGATCCGAATAACAGATGCTTCTTTGGAAGGCATCAGACCCACTCTTCATCATCTTCTACTAATCCATAAGCAACACATGCTAATTTAAAAGTGGGATACAAAACACCACCGACAGTGCGCAAGCTCTGAAATGAAGATGGACCTTTGAAATGGGTGAGTAGCAACCGCAAGTAAAATCTCTCTCCAGAATTCGGGGAAGCAAAGTACATTCTACCAATAGAATCCAATTTGTCTCGGTTTCCACTCCTTCTTGTTGAAAACGAAAAATTGAGGAAACTCATGATATGAAAATTTGGGTGCATTCGGATTTGCCGTGTAATATGCAAAAAAAGTCATAGAGTCGATGCTTGATCGCGCCTGCAGATATATCTTCGCTGTATCTTCCGGATTAAAATTCACGTGATGCAATCCTGGTAAATGAACAATTCGCCTAACCGCATGACCGGTGGATGTTCACCATGCATTGTGTTTCCAAAGATGCGCCAAAGAAGCTTCAGAGGGGCTAATATACCTTCCATTAAGGTACTGTTGGATCTCATTAACTCCTCCAATAATCATTGTAGTGCAATCATGTCCTTTGTAAATGTACTTATTGATATACTTAACACAAACCAAGCCAGCACAAACTTCAACATTTATGTGGCAATTAAACATTCTCGAAAGATGTGGATTGTATGGCACAACATGTCGGTTATCAACTTCTTGTCCCCTGACCGTATAAGTTCGACCGCATTCCTTCGACAATATGTTGGATATCCATCATCCGCCATGGTCGTTGAATCTGCATAAGCCTTCGGATATCTTTTAGTGCAGACATTTTTTTCCAAACACGAAGATCCACACGGTCCATGTATCATACAACTCAAGATTGTTTCATGTAACACGGGATCATCTCTCTCGTCTGGAATTTCAAAGACACACAATCTTATCAACTTGTGCACATGTCCCGATTTTGTCTCTTTGCAAAAAGAAGAAATAAAAGTAAATGCATATGTGGAAGTCCGCGCTTTTGAAATTCGATCGTGAAAACATGAGCAACTTTAGTACCAAAAACCCCATTCTTCTCAATTTCTTTCATTAAAGCTTTACGTTTCAACTCGAAAACACGCGCAACTAAATCAGGACGATCGCTTGCTGATTGATTCGGGGAGCAACGCTTTAGTAATTTCGGCCACTTGGGATTAGCAACATGGTAAGGAAGATATCCGTGGTGGTGGTATCGTGTGATTGCCATTGAATCTTGAAAAATTTCAAACATATATCTCGGACTACCCAAGAAAGAAGATGGCAAAATCATTGGTCGACCCACTTGGTTTGGATATGTGCCTTCTCGTACAATCACTTCAGTAAGGTCCTTATAAAGTTCACTTCGAAGCTTACTCGATTCAATATCATGTAGGTCAACCGATTTTGCTCAATTGCAAGAAACGCGTCCACCACAAATTCCTGGTTTAACCTTCCACCCCTCAATATCGTTGAAAATTCACCCTTACGCTAAAAAAAGACGATAGCTATAGTAATCCATCTGGGTAATGCGAGATTTAGATGGACAATTGGCATCGACATTCCATCTTTTTCAAACCGGGTTCCCAAATTCGATCTCGCCAAATGGGAAGAACAACACATAATGCAAAGGTAAGTATGCGGGGTGACACTCATTAATTCGCATTAATCCATTTTGCCCTCGTAAATGTAAGAGTATGTCCCTCATACCACTCGGATCATCATTCCCATCACCGGGTAAAATAACTGCAATCTCATCTGCTGTAGGTAAGTTGTATCTACGACGATCCTGTGCAGAGCTGTAATGTAGTCGAACTGGAATGTTTGCATCACCTACTCCAGGTTGACATAAAATTTCATGAGCTTGACGGTACTTTGTCGGGAATGGGTTGTGCTCCAGCAAAGTGTCCTGGATAATCTTCATCACGTCTTCTCTCAAATGTGGATTATTACGACACCGATATTGCAAAGCGGTATCCGGATCATAAATGTACAATTGCGCGTAACTGGTTCTTTTTCTGGTGGATGCATGAGAGATCCAGTTCGATGACGCAATTCACCGTGTATGACAAAACTTGGAGGACCTCTCCCATTGACAACCCTTTCATCAAGTTGAGCACCCAGACTCGTAAAAGCATGAGACGCATTATACTGTCGAATGTATTTCTGAAATGACTTTGATTGAGCATCATTTCCGTCATACAAAGATTTAATTGCTGGAGGTGGCGTTTTGAGTTCAGGAAGTCTAACCTTTCCACTCAGACAACATGTCCCAAAAAGAGGACGTGTTTTAGATGATTTTGTGAGTTTTTCATCCATCCAATGTAATGCCCCACAATGAGGACACTCAACATCCATTTCACCGAGAAAGTGACGAACTGTATTTCCACGTATTGGGAGGTTGGTGACATCATTTGGATTAGTTGTTGTCCTACAAAAGATTTTAAAAATACTATTTAAATCAATTTCTAAAGTATAATAGAGTATATATATCTCTAGTTATGTGAGCTAAGTTGAAAATTTACCCATTGGGTAGAACAACAACAGGAGAGGTAGGAATCGTTGAGAAAAATTCATCTTCAAGGTTTCGACGGAGAGGAATGATATTTAAATCAATATCTTCATGAATAATGGTTGTTG
This sequence comes from Adenophora triphylla var. japonica, assembly GCA_022495995.1. Taxonomy (NCBI): domain Eukaryota; kingdom Viridiplantae; phylum Streptophyta; class Magnoliopsida; order Asterales; family Campanulaceae; genus Adenophora; species Adenophora triphylla. Next base: position 140,882 of record JAFEMH010005421.1, read on the forward strand.
TTACCGCATCATTCTCAGTCAGGGGAGTTCTTTCAGCGACAGTAATGCACCTCAAGTCGGGGGTTCGTTGGGAAAAAGTTTCGCCTGACGTAAATGATCTCAATCTTTTTGATCCTATAAGATGAGTCGACGGTGGCACAGTTGTGTTCTTCGCCATCTTTTCCCTCAACATACGTCGTTTGCGAGTTAAACTTGATTCGTTAACCTAAAAATCACATTATTTATTATATTTATATTTATTATATCTATAGTATAAATGAGGCCTGTGTTTGCTACCGTTCTTGCTACAGTTTCAACAGTCGAAATTCCCATTTTGCCCTCACTATTTTGTCCCTTTTCCATTTTGCCCTTAAAAAAATTAATTTAAAAAAAATTTTAAAATTTTTTTTTTAAAAAAATTACGTGGCCTTGGTCACGGGCATGTGCTAGTGTTTAATAAAATTATTATATGTTTATTTGGAGGAGGTACTTCGTTTAAGTGGGAAAAAATTGTAGGCACAGCTTTAAAAACATTAAGGCAAAGGAAAGACAAAATAATTATTGACAGAATTATAATAAATTATAATAAATTAAATTAAATTACATGCATTTAAATTACATGCATTTAAATTATAAATAAACAATAATAAATATTTAAACTGAAATTATAAATAAATAATCTATAGTATAAATGGAACAATCCTTTTCTAAAGTAGAGTGAACAGTTGCACAGCCGGAAATGACCATTTTGCCCTCACTTTTTAGTCCCTTTTCCATTTTGCCCTTTTTTTTTTTTCAAAATAATCTTACCGTCTTTAATCTTTTCCTCCTAAAATTTGAATTTGTCAAAACACAAAACCACACTCTTTTCTCATTTATATACTCCACCACTTCTTTATTAATGTCTCTGTTTCATTTGAAATTTAAGCTCCAAAAATTTGAAATTTAAGCTCCAAAAAATTTACAGATTCCAAAGTTCAAACTTCAAAAGGTATTTACTTTCTCATTTATATACACTTCTTTAATTCTTTAATGTTCATACACATTGTTAATTGTTAATTTCTCTGTTTAACCAAAACAACAAAAACTGAAACAATGAACACAGTTAAAGAACCAACAACAACAACAACAACTGGAACAATGAACCAAAATTCCGATCATCCTTGAATCCAAATTTCAAACTTTGACCTTTAATACGCCCATATCATCTCCAAATTTCAAACTTTGAAAAGTAAATAACACAGTTAAAACAAAAAAAAAAAATTCTCCTGAAACCATCCTATAACCTGCATTTGCATACAAAGTACGAGCTCCCATATCATCTTCATATGCCCTCAACGCAAGATACAACAACAACAACCGGAAAAATGATAAAGATGAACCAACCTTGAATCTGGATTGAGGGCGGTGCGAGCGTAATTTGAGAGGCGAATTACGGACGGTTTGGAGGCGGATCCAGACGAATTGCGGACGGTTTGCGTGATTTAGGGCTTCGTCTCCAAAAATTGATTGCTCCGGAGGTCCTGATTTGGTGGGTAGTTGCTTCCTCCATTGATTAGAGCCGATGGTTGTGGGAGGGGTGGGGTAGCCACGTTGTAACGCCGATCGATTGGACGAAATAGACGGTGGGAGGATTTAACGGGGAGGGAAGGGAAGGGGGTCGCCTGATTGTGGGAGGGGTAGGTGAAATTACCCGGATCCGAGAGGCAGCGCGTTCGCGCCCCGGCATCTGGCATTCGCGTGTCGCCGTGTTCTCGGGAATGTTCGCCGGATCCGAGAGGCAGCACGTTCGCGCCCCGCATCTGGCTTTATTCCCGCTTTGCAGCGTTTTCGGTTGGAGGTGTCTCGCTGTGTTTTGCTTTGTAGAGTCGCCCACGCATTTTTATTATTAAGCCCCAAACATTGAGAAAGGGCATCAGTTTAAAAATAATAATAAACTGTTTTTGTGTGATGAGATTTTGAGTTCGGAGGTCAGATGACTCCTCGGGAAGAGAATATTAGAATCTTAGAGCTCACCCGAGTCGCCTCGTAAAAATGAGTCTTTCGGATACCCCTAATATCCTTTAAAATGTTGTGTGTGTGTGTGTGTGCTTTTAAAAATGCATGCTGTGTCGGATGTCTACATTGTACACTGCGTATTGAAATATATTGAAATAGTAATGGAAAGAAGCCTTACCAATGTTGGTTCGTGTCTGTCTTCCGCTGGGGAATAGTGTTTGAGGATGGAATGATGTTCCTAAGGGACGGATTGCCTTGAGGGGCCGGTTGTCTGCGGACATAGTTTCGGCGTGAGTTGATGTTGCAGGCTGCGTTCGGGCAGAGGTTCGGTGTGCGTGGGGATCGTCGGGATCACTCGGGCAGAGGTTCGGCTTGTGTTGAGATGGCAGGAGTCACTCGGGCAGAGTTTCGGCGTGGTTTGGGATCGCCGGTTTGACTCGGAAAGAGCCGGAACACCGTGGAAAGACCAGGCAAGGCCTCGGAGTACCACGAGGGGCCTCAGAGTACCTCGAGAGTGCCTCGGGGCAGCGCGGGAGCGTCGCGGGAGCGCTCGGGGAGGCTTCGGAGCACCACGAGGGGGCTCGGAAGGCCTCGGAAGGATCCGAAAGGGGCCGGGAATGCCTCGGAAGGACTTAGAGGGGAAGACAGAAGGCCTAGGGAGGAAGAGAGAAGTGGGAGGTGTGTGAAAATGAGGAGGGGGAGCCCTCTATTTATAGTGCCAGATTTGGTGCAAAGAGGTCCGTACGGACCTCCCTGGTACTCCAGACTTTTGGTTTTCCTCGATTTGAGGAATCTGTGATGATGGAGGAATATTTGGAATTATGATGTTCCTCGTGCAATAAGGTCCGTACGGACCAACTTGACATGCAAAGAGGTCCGTACGGACCAACTCTGCAGGGGGTAATCATTTTCCCAGGATTTGAGGGAATATTGTGGACTTTAAGAAGATTCGCAATTATTAAAGCAAAGAGGTCCGTACGGACCATTATTGCTTTTCCAATTTCTGAAAATTCCCAAAAGGTCCTTTTGTCCCTTTATCCCGAAAGGCTCCTCCCCTTGGTTTGGGTCAGGTTTTGAGAGGGTTTTGAGTGCCGGGGTCATCGAGATCTGCGTTGATGAGTCCGCGGTGCTTCCCGTGTGTTTGAAAGGGTGTGATCCAGATTGGGGTACTTACGAAGCCCTCGACGACGTCACTTATGAAAGAATTGGGGTCGCCGATAAGATAAAGTGGTCCTAATCTGGATCGCGTGCCGGGAGATAATGTGACCAGGGAGGTCGCAGTGAGGACGGGCGTGGTGGTGTCCTATTGTGTGACCGTTTAGGTCTACCGTTGGATGGACCCCGCGATAGGATTCCTACGTATCCCCGGCGGGAATCAAGCCCCTGGTCGTAGTTCGGTGTGGGGTGAGTGTTTGTGAATGCGGGCGTGGTGGTGCCCCGAAGTGTCGTGTGACCGCCGAGGTCGCGGGTAAGTGACGTGGTGGTGTCCCGGGTGACCGCATGGGTCGATGGCCGGGACCACGTGATAGGATTCCTACGTATCCCTGGGCGGGAATCAAGCCTCGGTCGTAGTTCGAGGTCGTGAAATTGTGAGTGCGGGCGTGGTGGTGCCCCGAGGTGTCTGTGGACCGCCGAGGTCGTGGTAAGGACGTGGTGGTGTCCTAAGATGTGGTGACCGCATAGGTCGATGGTGAGGACGTGGTGGTGTCCTGGGATGTGGTGACCGCCGAGGTCAATTGTGAGGACGTGGTGGTGTCCTGGAATGTGGTGACCGCCGAGGTCAAATTGTGAGGACGTGGTGGTGTCCTGGGATGGAAATTTTACGATTTTCCTAATCGGGTGGGTTAAGGCCTTCCCGGCCTAGGAGATAGTGATTTGGGAGGTTTTACGGTCTTCCGGGACCGAGTGGTTTAAAGCCTTCCGGCCGGGAGGTAGTTGGGCGATTTATACTGATCTCTGACCGAGTGATTTAAAGCCTTCCGGCCGAAGATAGTGTGAGGACTTGAATTGTCTTCGAATGTGGTTGCGCCACGCGCGTGAGGACTTTGAATCGTCTTCAAGGCGGCGGTTTTGGTGCCGCCGGGAGGACTTTGAATCATCTTCCGGGCGGCGGTTGGTGCCACGTTGGAGGACTTTGAATCGTCTTACGGCGCGGTTGGTGCCACGCGGAGGACTTTGAATCGTCTTCAAGCGGCGGTTGGTGCCACGCGGGAGGACTTTGAATCGTCTTCCGGGCGGCGGTTGGTGCCACGCGGGAGGACTTTGAATCGTCTTACGCGGCGGTTGGTGCCACGCGGAGGACTTTGAATCGTCTCTGCGGCGGCTGGTGCCACGCTGAGGACTTTGAATCGTCTTCCGCGGCGGTTGGTGCCACGCCGGGAGGACTTTGAATCGTCTTCCGGGCGGTTGGTGCCACGCGGGAGGACTTTGAATCGTCTTACTGCGGCTGCTGGTGCCACACGGAGGACTTTGAATCATCTTACGGCGGCCGTTGGTGCCACGCGGAGGACTTTGAATCGTCTTCGGGCGGCGTTGGTGCCACGCGGAGGACTTTGAATCGTCTTCTGCGGCGGCTGGTGCCACGCGGAGGACTTTGAATCGTCTTTCTCGCGGCGGTTGGTGCCACGCCGGGAGGACTTTGAATCATCTTCAGCGGCGGTTTTGGAGGCACGTGGCCGCCTTGTGCTTTGATTGCGAGAGGTGCGAATGCCTTGCGCTTTCCGCTGGGAGAATGTTGGACTTACGATGACCGCCGGTGTTCATCCGTTGGGGATTTATCGTGGCCTTGTAGGGGCTTGCAAGGATTCCCTTTTGACTTGTCAGGGAAGAAGCTCGGGCTTACTTTGATGGTCGGTGTTCATCCGCCGGGGATATGTGGCCTTGTAGGGGCTTTTCCCCGCCGGGAAAGTGTCTTCGGACCTGTTTGGTGGCCGGTGCGCACGAGCGTTTTTAGAGCGTCTCGTTCCTTGATATCTCGTACCAGGAGGTGTTGGCTCCTTCTTGAGTTGCCGCTGAGCGGGCGAGGTTCGGAGCTTACACCGATCGCTGGTTGAATTGCCGTTGAAGTGGGCGAGGACCGGGTCTTACGTTGACGCCGACGTGGTTGAATTGCCGCTGGAAGTGGGCGAGGACCGGTCTTACGTTGGATCGGGCCGGTGGTGAATTGCCGTTGAAGTGGGCGAAGACCGGTCTTACGTTGACGGCCGGTGCTTGAATTGCCGCTGGAGTGGCGAGGTTCGGTCTTACACCGGGATCGGCTGGGATTGAATTGAAGGGTTAGGGACCATTCTCGCACTCGATTTGGCCGGAAAAGGCCTTAGGATGACGGGGCAAAGATTATAAGGGCGTAAAAGTAATTTGGCCCTCCTTGCAAGAAGGTCCGTACGACCACCTGGATGCAAAGAGGTCCGTACGGACCACTTTGATTTTTATACCCAGTGTTTTGACCGGGTTAAAAAGGCCGAGGCCCCGAAATTACCAGGATTTCGCTACGGCGCAACGCGGTTGTCTTTCGCGGAGGGTCAGGTGTCCGAGACCTCGCTCTACGGGAAGGAACAAATGAGGAGTCGCCACGCGGTTTTGTATTTTGAGCCCAAACGTTGAGAAACGGCTATTGTGAAAAGGTGTCGTTTTTATTGGTAGCAAAAACTTAGGAAAAGACTTTTTGAAAAAGGGGATCATTTTATTGGCGAAAGAAAACGAGTAAAAAGCTTTTTGTACCGGTAGATTGTTAGGTTCGGAGGTCAAGTTACGTTTCGGGTAGAGTATGACAAGATCGCCCGAAACGCCTCGCATGACGAGTCTTTCTACCTTTCTCGAAATCGTGTGTGTGTGTGTGTGTGTCTTTTGAAATGGGGGCTTGAATGACAAGCTTAATCTTGGTTTGAATGACAAACGTTGATTAGGTGACTTTGTTTGAAAAGACGAGCGTTTGAATGACAAACGCTCGGTTTGAGTTTGAAATGAGCGTTTGCGTGGCAAACGTCGACTTTGGAGCCATACGAAAGTCATCATAACGATTTTTACGGGAAAAATGCGTATTAAATGATTTTAAGTGTCAAATGGCGGCTTTGAGTTTGAAGATGAGCATTCGGAGGCCGAACGTCATTTCGCGCGTTTTTGGAAAAGAGAGTTCGACGGACGAACTCCGGTTTTGAACCCGGGCATTACATTGTTAACGATTTTTACGGGAAAAATACGTATTAAATGACATGCGATCAACGAATCGGGTTGCGACTCGGACGTTGAAAAGTAAATACTATCACAATCCAAACGGATCGGACTTGTAAATGACGGATTTTAAAGCGGTGTCAACGGAATCAAACGATCCGGATTCGTAAATGACGATCAACGAGGCCAAACGGCTCGGAATTGTAAAGGACGATCAACGAGGCCAAACGGCTCCTAATTGTAAATGACGATCAACGAGGCCAAACGGCTCAGAATTGTAAATGACGATCAACGAGGCCAAACGGCTCGGAATTGTAAATGACGATCAACGAGGCCAAACGGCTCGGAATTGTAAATGACATGAAAGTAAACGGAACGGGTCGGAACGCCGTTTAACCCGTGATTACTTCTCTTACGTAAAGAGAATAGGATCAGTGGCTAAAACGTATCGGACCCCATAGATTAGACAGCAGGCGTCTACATTTTGATAACGGACGTTCGAAACTTGATTATAGCGACCGGCGCGTAAACCGAGACTCCGGAACGGAAGATTCGTAGAGAGGGAGTTATACCTATGGCTAGGTCGACTCCCTTTGGCTCTAGAGGTGTGTACGGGACACGGAAAGTGATTCGAAAGGTTGTTTCGAAGTTGTAGGGTGCGTATTTGATCGAAATACGAAGGTTTCACGCGAATCGAGACAAAACGGGAGCTCGGGAAGGGTGAAAACCAGTTTGGACCGTGGGGTGGTGATTTTTTGGTGTGAAAAAATCCTCCCCTTGCCTTTGACAGCAACTTCTATTTATAGGGTGAAAATTGCAGTAGGAGTCCCACTGACTTGACCGAATTTCAGGGGTTTTGGGAATTTTGGAAACTGGGACTTGGCGGCAATTTCAGAAAAAGTGCTGTGATGGAGTCCTCACGTGGGACACTCGCTTGCAAACCAGGGGCATTTTGGTCTTTTCCCTCTGAAATTGATTGAAGGGTGACTAGAGGGAGGTGGCATGGCTGCCACGTGCCCCTCTGAGTCACCAGCCATGTGGGATTTTGTCCCTCGGTCCCGGTTTTGTCCGTTTTTTAAAATAACAGTCAGAAATGTCCGAAACGCCCGGAAAGTGCCGAAAAAATGCGTTTTGTGAAAGCCGTGCTTTTACGTGTGATGACACGTGCTAAGTACGGCTCGACGTCGAGATGCACGGGCGCCCCGGACGTCTCGTTGGCACAAAGAATCGGGAGTTTAACGAGTTCCGTTAACACTGGAGCGGGCCGCTTAACGCATTTCGGTTAACTTTCCGACTGGGATTTGGACGATCCGGATTTGGGTACTTACAGTTAGCCCTCGCCGACGTCTCCTCCGAAGGAGGTGGGGTCGTTGAAAAGATAAGGATCCAAATCGGGATGCCTTACTTTGAAGGAGACCCAGGCGGTCACCGGCCGGACCCTTAGCGAAAAGGATTCCTACGTATCCCGAGCGGGAATCAAGCCGATCGTAGTTCGAAAAGGGGCAAGTGGCCGCGTACGGGGACCTGGACCTCGAGCGAGACCGTTAGGAGGCATCTAAACCGGATGAGACCATTCGCGAGGTACCCGTAACCTGAATGGAGACTGCTGGGAGGCGTCTCGAACCTCGGGACTTTCAAACCTTCGAGGGCGTGTGGCGCCTCAAACCGGAGTTGCGATTTGCAAGGCGTTCGTGCCTTGGGTGCCGGGCCTATTGCATTGCCGCGCTTTATCCTGGGGATGAGAGTTCGAGCTTACCTGGATGGCCGAAGAGGGATTGTTGCAAGGCGTTCGTACCTTGGGGTTCGGAGCTTATTGCCGCCGGACGAATGGCGTGCAAGGCGTTCGTACCTTGGGGTTCGGGCTTATTGCGCTGCTCTGAGATGACCATTTGCAAGGCGTTCGTACCTTGGGGTTCGGGCTTACTGTTGCCGGAGAGATGACCATTTGCAAGGCGTTCGTACCTGGGGTTCGGGCTTATTCATTGCCGGAGATGACTATTTCGCAAGGCGTTCGTACCTTGGGGTTCGGGCTTATTGTTGCCTGAGAGACTATTTGCAAGGCGTTCGTACCTTGGGGTTCGGGCTTATTGTCATTGCGGAGATGATCGGCGAAGGTCTCGATAAGAGAGTGGAGGCCTGACCGCGAAGGCCTGATTAAGCTGTTTGAGATCGGAACCGTGAAAGGTCACGATTGAGAATTGGAATCTGACCGTGAAAGGTCGCGATTGAGAATTGAAATCGGACCGTGAAAGGTCGCGATTGAGAGTTTAATGGCGAGGACCATTATTAAATTTTAACGTCTGGGAGACTAAGCATTGTGAATCGAAATGTCCGAGACATGGTTGAACGCTTCGATGTCAAATGTCAACTCGGATCAATTTAACGTCAGAGACGAGCGTTAGCGAGAACTAATCGGGAATTTAACGTCAGAGACGAACGTTAGCTGATGACTAATCGAGAATTTAACGTTCGGAGACGAACGCTAGTGAGACTAATCGAGAATTTAACGTTCTGGAGACGAACGCAGTGAGAACTAATTGAGAATTTAACGTCTGGAGACGAACGTTAGTGAGAACTAACTGGGATTTATCCTCGGGGGATAGGGCGTTAGAAATGTCTAACTGGGGGAAATTTTACACTTTCGGGGGCCAAAAGTGGTAAAATTGGAATCGCCAAAAGCTGAGGGGCAAAAGGGGCAAAAATTATTCGGGTGCGCAAGAAGAGTCCCATTTGACTTTTTACTGTTTTTCCAGAAACTTTTTAAATGCCGAGGCTGGGGAAGAAAATGGCCATTTTCTTCCATTGTTGCCGGCGAGAGAGGAGAGAAAAGAGAGAGAAATCCAACCCAAATTGCAAGGTTTGCTCGAATTTGTGAGGGAAAATCGCTATGGAGGGTGAAGGAGGACCAATGGCTCGCCACGGAAGGACCGACGACGAAAGAACTCGATTGGTTCGGACCATTCGAACCACCACTCTTCCATTGAATCCGGCGGAGTTTTATCCGGCGAGGGACCGCCACAACTCCAAGGGAGGGATCGAAAGACACGTAAGTTCCCTACAAATTCCATTAATTTCAAGAATGTGCATTCTTTAAATGTTAGAAATTTGTTAGGAATTTACTTAGGGATTTTGGTGCCCGATTTGGGGCTTTTGACTTTGCTATGAATCGTTGTCGAAATTGACTAGGACGTAGTTCAATTGACATCACGGGTGGATGACATAAAAATTTTGGTTGCAAAATTCCATGTCTAGATGCATTTTCCAAAATTAAAGTAGCTTTAATTCTATCGGAGCGAAATTTTCGAAAAATTCGAAAGAATTTGAAAGTTCCGAATTCGACGGAGTTTTCGAAAGATTTTGAAAGTTCCTGATTCGACTAGTTTTCGAAAGATTTTGAAAGTTCCGATTCGACGGAGTTTTCGAAATGATTTAAATATACGTAGGAAATGAATGAGAACCGTATCTCGTATTGCATCCTTTTGACATGCGTTGTTGCATTTTGTTGACGTTGCTTCGTCTTGTTTGTCTCATAGGACAGGGACGTTGATACCCACAACCGTAAGAGTCGGGGTGCTTTTGAGGCGGTGCAGTATCATGGGGCCTTATCCCTGACGTAGCTCGAGAGGGAGAGAGGAGTCCACGACACCGGTGATTGACTCCGGCCGGGCCGGGTTTATCAAGCCGTGGCGGCGACACCGATACGCCGAGGGGCGTGTCCACGTATGTCGCGCCGAGCGAGTACCGGTGGGATACGACCCACACTTTCCATTTCGATGGGGAGGCGACTGGTGACTCCCACGGATTTTGCCGCTATCACCGGGTTGCCGACTTATGGCAACGCGTCGGGTGTGGGTTGATGGTTACACCCCGGAGCGCTTGTCCGGGCTGCCGGGTTTCGATATTACCGATGCCAGGGCTTAGGCATTCGGCATGTGCCGATGGAGCATCACTGAGGGCGGGTGTCGCCGATTATCCGCCGGGTCCTCGAGGATGACCGCGGAGCGTCCGGCTCGAGGGTTCCTTTGGTTTGCGCCGTCGCCGACCTTGTTCCCGACTTCCGACACGTCTTGTCACTTCCCTCCGCTCGGCCGCCGGTAGACTTGGATGCCGTGAGGGGCTTTGCGTGGGGAGGCCGGACCGGCCGAGCTCTACCACTCTTGGACAAAGTTCTCGCGGGAGAGGAGCACACATTTAGCCGCTTCACGCCCGTCTTGGATGTAAGTTTACGTGCTTTTTCTCTTCCTTGCCCCTTTTATGTACTCGTATGTATCCGCTTTCAGTAGCCGACATAACTTTCCATTCTCTCGGTGTCCGGGTGCTACGAGGTATTCACCCGTTGTGCTCGGGACATAAAGGAGCCGTACCGTCCCCGTTCCCCGCCTTGCCGGGCTCGCGTAAGAAGGCGAAGAGGGCGGTCTCTTCGAGGGTCGGGCACTCGAGCTGTCGTACGAGGAGATATCTCCTGCGCCGAACTTGGAGTTCTCCGAGAGGATCCACTCGACCCGGTGGAGCAGTTTGATCATGTCGCGGCAGATTGCCGCCGAGACTACACGGCGGCGAAGCTCCCGGTGGGACTTCACCGTGACGCCATGTATTTGGGGGAGAGGGTGACCCGTCAAGCATAGCAGGGTCTCTTCCATTGGTGCCGGTGGATCCTCCTCTCGTACATGCAAGATCCCTGAGATGCCGATTGACGAGCCGAGGGGTACCTTCGTGGTGTGTATTTCATCGAGTACATCATAGCGGGGGCCGCTTATGATGTTTTCTTGAGGATGAGGCCGAGGAGCCCACAAAAAAGATAGGGAGTGGCGAGGTCCCCGGAGGTCCTCGACATTTTCCCGTCCCGCGAGCCAGGCTAGCGTACGAGGGGCCGGACGGTTCGCGCAGCGACTTGTGATCCCGCCCTACGGAGCCGAGACCACGATACAGTGGCGGACCCCAATGCTTCAGTGAGCATCTTTTCGATTTTCTCGCATTTGATAGTAGCATTCGCACATGATGCATCCGTACTTTCGTTCGCTTCGATGATTTTCCCGGGTTCGCAGTATCCGGCCGTACGTACAATGAGGCCACGAGGCCGTGGATCGGTGGTCCGCCTACGCCGTGAGGCTCGTGGAGTTCATGCGGTGCGCCTCCTGAGGAGCGTGGACGTCCGCGATCGGGGGCCGTCTAGGCCGAGGGGCTTCGCCCGCTCCCACACCGCGGGGAGGACTTCACACGTGGCTCGCGCTCGCGGCGGAACGGCCGGATTTGGAGCTCCTTCTTCGCGCACTCGGGCGCGAGAGGGGGAGTCCTCGAGTTCGCGTACTCCGAGGAGGCCCTTTCGCCTATTCCCTACCGGGAGTGAGTTTGGCGAGTTCATGCTTTGCGATGATCCTAAGAATGCATGAGCAAGACGCCGAGTGTACGGATGACGAGCAGACTCGTAGTAGTCCCCTTTTTACTGCTTTTTTTTTTTTTTTTTACTATTTTGTTTAGACAAAATGCCTCGTATTTGTCGTGAACAAATTTTGATTTGAAATATATTTGTAAAAAGGCGCCCGGGCGGAACTCGTATTTCGCATATTTATTCTCGTGATCACCTTCAGCTTATTTTCGGCAAATAAGCAAATAGGTTAATCAAAAATAAATAAAAAGGAGAAATGCATTAAAAATTGAACGGTCAAAAATTAAGCATGTATGCACTAATTTTTAATTATTTGCACCGTTGCACGAGCCCGGGCGAAGGGATATTGACATTGCTGAATGAAATCGTATGTGCACGCAGATTTCATAAGAGTGAACAGGCATGGTTTGGAAATGTTTCCAACTTTAAGGCAATACCGCAGAGTTGACCAAGTCAATCGGCAGAGGGAGTCCCACGACTAGGATTGAATTTCCGCATTCTTTAAATTGCGCTTCAACTTTGCAATTTGTAAGAACTCGCGCATTGCTTTTGCTCATTCTCGGGCCGAGTTCTTTTCCATTTCTTAAGGTTTTCTTCACCTTCCGACATGGCTCCTTTTCCCAAGTTATCGTCTCTGATGCAAGAGCGATATTTGGACAACTTTCGCCGTGGGTACGGAACCACACGAGGCGTAACAAAAGGTTTTTCGAAGGTTGTTACTGGATTAAATCTCGTTTGGGCTTTGAAGGAGCTCATGCGCGATTGGGATCTTTTGAGAGCCGCGTCTCTGGCTCGGGACGTAAGGAGGAATGTGTACAGCCTTTTCGTACAACGAAGTCACTCCTACGTTTGAAGATTTCCGCCATTCTGGGAGGACCCGAGACGAAAATGCCTAGTTCTTCCGTATGCCGGTGGCATGGCCACCGTTGAGAAGCTAGTGTCTTTGCTGGGTATCTCTACCGGAGAAGCATACTGATGCCGATACAGATTCGATTACGTTGACATTTCGGGATCGCCCGAAAGATTTGCCTGAGCCGAGGAGCGTCTTTGCGTGGGACGCGTTTGCTCAGGCGTGATTGCTACTCGCTCACATTCACGTCTCTCGGGTGTGCCATCACAACAGACCGGACCTCGGTGAGGCAAAGGCCGGAGTGGAGGAGACATCGTGCCATCGGGTCTTGGGCGAGACGTTCCCGGGCATAGGCCGGATGGCGACCGGAGCCGATACACGCGGGGAGGGAGTCCCGCTATGCCGACCATGTGGCCGAGGGAGAGGCCGCAGATGATGCCCGAGGTGCCAATGTCCCGTGACGCTGGGTCTTTCTCGCGACGTCCTTCCGGTGATGTGGGTAATCAGCCGAGCCGGAGCTCGATGGCCGCACTGCACGCATCACTTGCGATGGCGGGTTCCCCATTGGAAGTTACGACTTGTAGGACCGCTCAGAGGGTCTCGTTGATCGTCGAGTGCCGGGCCGTCTCGCACGTCTTTCTATATTCCATCATTGGTTCTCAAGCGGCAAGACGGGCCGGAGCAGATGCCACCGACCGATCCGAGTTATGCCGCTACCTTGAGGCGGGATCTCGCAGATGGAGGATCCTTCGACGCTATTGCCGGGTCACCCTGGTGGCAATACACGTCCTTTCCCGCCAGTGGTTCTCTTTCACCGAGAGAGGGCACCGTTCGTCGACGCAGATCCGGACCGGTACGAAGAGTGTATGGGGAGACACAGATGGCTATCTTGTGGAGACGGAGTGAGCCGTCGGGTGCCGATCACCCGGACGCCTCGACATTGAGGAGGACAGGCGAGGGCTAACCCCGGGAATCGTATCGGCGATGCCATGGCCGACATGTGGCAAGCGCCGACGGAGGCCAATCAAAGCACCGCGATGATGGCTCGAAGCGAGGCGGCTCGAGACAGAGCCGAGAAAGGATCGTGATGACAGCCACAAGCTTGACGGAGGCGTCTGGAAGCGGTCCCCGAGCCAGTAGAAGGCCTACTGAATATTTCCCGCGAAGGTGAAGAACACTCGCCGGGAAAAGCGGAAGGGGAAGAAGGATGAAGGACCTAGTACGGAAACTAGGTTGACTCTTGCCGTCCGTAGTATCCACCCATTGTCATTGCGTACACATTAATTGATTAATGTTTTATTGTAGTTTTGCTAGCGTGTAGCGAGTCAAGAGTTGACCGTGCTTGAACTCATCAAAGAATGTTTTAACCGTTATGAATTTGTAGGTTAAATGAAAAGAGTTTTTTTTCAAACACAAGCAATTGATGCTTATTGTATTTTTTTGTTTTTTAGACCGAACCAATGATGGCCGCCTACGTTCCCTTTACAACCGGACTAAGGGGCCTCAGTCACCGTAGTTCGACACTTTAGGTGAATTTGAGAAAAACAAAGACAAAAGAAGTGCGACTGCTTTTTTACCCGGATCATTAGCTGAATGTATCCAAATGGGTATTACTCTTTTAGCACTTTAATTTACCGAGGGGGACGGTGTATGGGGAAGGTGAGTTGACTCGTGCTCTTCCTCAAACGAAGTATCTCATGAGCTTGCTTCCGTTCACGGGTTAACGAAAGGGTTTCCGTCCAAGTCTCGCTAGCTTCATGGCTCCTCCGTGAGAAGATTCTTTGTACCACGAACGGTCCTATCCAGTAGGCTCCCACTTTCCGAGGGGATTGGTCTCGCGTAGGAGGCTTTTCCTTTAGCACCAAGTCACCTTCTCTCGATGTCTCTGATCTTGACTTTCTTGTCGAATGCTCGTGCCATTCCGCTCCGGTAGGCCTCGAGCGTGTTCCATGGCTTTCAATCCGCGCTCGTCGAGCAGAGCAAGTTCGTCGTGGCGGCTCAGAGCCATTCGACTTCATTGATCCCGTTTTCCAAGAGGACTCCTGAGGGATGGAATTTCCAATTCCACTGCAACATTGCTTCCATTCCGTAGGTAAGTGCGAACGGAGTCTCCCCGTGGCGGTTCCGACCGATGTCTCTGTATCCCTGCAGGGCTAGATGTAGCTTTTCGGGCGCTCCCGACCTCTCGGTGGTCATCTTTCCGATTATCATGGCGAGAGTCTTGTTGGCCGCCTCTACCGCACCATTGGTTTGTGGTCCGTAAGGAGAAGACCCGTGACGTGTGACTCGAATTCGGGCCGTAGTTGGTCACAATCTCCTTCGAAGTGAGTCCCATTGTCGGAGATGATCTCGTTGGGCACTCCATATCGGCACATGATGTTCTCTCTGATGAACTCGGCCACCTTCCTAGAATTCAAGACTCAGACGATCTCGGCTTCTACCCATTTGGTGAAGTAGTCGATCGCGACTAAAATGAACTCGTGACCATTGCTCCCGGGAGGAGTGATCTTGCCGATGACGTCGATTCCCCATGCTGGCGAAAGGCCACGGCGTAGTCATGCAAGAGAGTTCGTGAGGAGGGACGTGATTGAGGTTGGAAAACCGCTGACATTGTCGCAGCCTTCTGACGAACCTGGATGCGCCTGTTTCCATTGATATCCAATAGTATCCCATACGGAGAATGATCTCGTGTCAATGCTCTGGCGTCATGCGCGGACCGTTGTGTTCCGCGAACTTCGTTCATTAGCTCGCCGGGCTTTTTCTTTGTTTACACACCGAAGGAGCGGCCTCAGCGGGGTGGCGCTTCTTGTACAACATACCCCCTGCACGACGAAATGGGATGCCAGCGCTTTAATGCCATCATGTTTTTGGCTTTGATCCCTTCTTTGTATTTTCCATCTTCATTTGTGAAGGAAGCTTCTCCGCTGGAGGTACCGGTAAATTTGATTATACCCAGGTTCGTCGATCGTTTCTTTTTCTTTTTCGATCTCACAAAGAATAGGCGGGTGTTTCCCGTCCGCCTATTCTCGAGGGGTTTTACCGCTTTCCCCTTCCGGGAATTTCGACAAGAGAGGCGAGGGCTGCTGCATGGCGTTCCCGCGGCTGCCTCGTCTCGGGCAAATAGTGAAAAGAGATGTCCTTGAACCGAGCAATGAGCTCCTCCACGTACGCGTGGTACTTCGAAGGCCTAATCTACCGTCTTTCCATTTGTTGGATACTTGATTGATGATCAATGCCGAGTCTCCATATACATCCAAATTTCTAAGATGTTGCGCCGAGGGCGGCTTCCAAACTCCGCCGCACAAGCTTCGTATTCTCGCCGCATTGTTGGTTGCTTCAAAATTCGCCTTGACGGCTATGGGAGTATGCTCGTCCCTGGGATCGACAAGGAGCATTCCAATGCCATTCCCCTTCTTGTCGCCCCCATCGAAGAAGAGTTGCCGGTTTGCACCGTCAAGTGAAAAGATTCCGTCGTCCGGAAATTGCGGATCGTGACCCTTAGGTTCACTGCTCGGGAAGTCGGCAAGCCGATCCGCCATTACTCGCCCTTTCGTTGATTTTCCGACCATGTACTTGATGTCGAACTCACCAGAAGAATGACCACTTGGCTAGCCGCATCGACAGTGGACGGCTTGTCAAAGAGATATCTGACGGTCCACTTTGGAGACCAGAGCACCGAATGCGACCGCATGTAGTGTTTCGCTTCCCGACTACCCATACCAAGGCGGATGTGTTTTCTCTCGATGCCTGAGTAGCCGAGTTCACTTCCTTGAAGCTTTCGGCTTACGAAGTAGATTGCATGCTCAACCTTGGAATCTTTCTCTTCTTGTGCCAAAGATTGCTCCGATAGACGTGTCTCATCGCGATACAGGAGTAGTGGCTTGTCTTCATGTGGCGGGCACGTAATCGGGGGATTAACCAAGTAGGTCTTGATCTTCTCGAAAGCCGTTTTGGCACTCCTGAGTCCCATTTGATGTCGGCATTCTTTTCATCACAACATGGGCTCGCAGAGAGATGTCAACCGGTTGATGAAGCGATCGATGTGAGATCAAGTCTTCCCACGAAGCTCTTCACTTCGTCAGTGGTTTGAGGCGGCTTCATGTCGATGATGGCCTTGATTTTCCTGGGATCGGCTTCGATACCTCTTTTCTCGTAACCACGTACTCCCAAGACCTTGCCGCGCTTGACGCCGAAGGTGCACTTTGCCGGTTCAACCTCACGGAGTGTTTTCTCGAGTCCCGTAAAGAACTTCCTCGCATCTGTCATGTGTCGCATGTCCGATCCCTCGAGTGGATGATCATGTCGTCGACATATACTTCGATTTCTTTGTGAATCATGTCATGGAAGAGGGTACCGCAGCCCGTCGGTAAGTAGCTCGCCGGCAGTGCTTTTTTAGACCGAACGGCAGCATTGACTGCAATGTATGTCCCCCATGGAGTGGTGAAGGCGCCTTGGCCTCGATCCCTCCTGACATCTTGATCCGTCAGATCCAAAGAAACCCGTCCACGAAGGACTTTACTTCAAATTTGCCGTGGTGTCGACCAAAGATGTCGATGTTAGGCAATGGGAAATCATCTTTAGGGCTGGCCTTGCTGAGATCCCTGAATCCACGCAAGATCTCGACCTTTCCATCGCCTTGGTGACCGTCACGATGTTGGAGAGCCAAGTCGGGTACTCAATCACTCGATGAAACCAACTCTGAAAGCATTTTCTCAATTTCTTCTTTAACTTGCAAGGACCACTCGCTTGATCTTGCGCACTTCTGCTTCGACAGTGCTTGGATTCGGGATCCAGGGAATTCCCGTGCTCCACGATTGAGGATCGAGTCCTGGCATGTCCCGGTATGACCAGCGAACACGTCAACATACTCCCGGAGGAGGTTTATCGTGGCTTCCTTTTCGCATCGGCGAAGAAACCGCCCACTTGTGTCTCTTTAGGCTCTCGCATCGACCCCAGTGTTCACTTTGGTCATAACCTCTTCGGCAAACTGGGCCCGGTTGTCCTCTTGGTCAACTACACGCTCGAGAACTTCTCTAATGTATTGTTCTGCTTAATGTGTCTCGCTTCTTTATCAATTGAATTATTAACGTCTTTTAAGTTGTTTGTTAACTTATCGCTGTTAAAGTGGCAATGAGAGGATACTCCGAAAGGTCGACTTTTCATTACACAAGAACGGGAATACATGATCGGGCTACAACATTATAGTCCTCCCGCGTAAGTGCCGCTGGATGACTCGGAGGACCGGACTCGACAAGGACCGACTGCAGGGTTTGAGACCGGGTTTAGTGGAGATGTGGGTGCGCGGGCCCGCCTTGTCTTCCAATTCCCGCCCGGCTTGCCCTCGTCCCAAGTGAAAGTTACACAATTCTTCAGCCGGCATTGCTGGATGCTTCGAGGAGGGTGCGGATCGAGAGGCTTGGCTCCCGCCGTCCCTATCACGGCGATCATGCCGCTGCCTGAGCCCCATCGATCAAATTGGGCAACTCCATGACTTCTTGAAACGGACTCTGGCAAAAGTCGGTCCCAACCGAGAAACTCGTTTTCTATGAATTTTGGTTCCTTCCGCTTTGGATTTCTTGTCTCGAATGTGTGGCCTCTGCCACGAGCGTCAGAACAACTTGTTTCCCATGGAGAGTACCTTGAGTTGCTCCTCCAAGTGCGGGATTCCCTTGATATGTACAGTACTACATCTTTGGGCCTCAAGTGGTGGCAAGGTTGAGGTCCAGGTAGAGGCTGTGATGTCGAGAACGCTCCCTTATCGGATTAGCTTTGAGTCCTACGAAACGCTTGAGGTCCGTGCTAGGCTGTTCCATTCTTTACGCCAGTCTTGGCGTTGACTATCCACTTGCTTCTTTTTCATCTTCATCGGTTCCCCTTTATCGGTCCCCTCGATTCTGCCTCGGTTCATTGTCGGTCCCCTCGGTTACAGCTGTCGGTTCCCTTGTCGGTCCCCTCGGTTACTGCGTCGGTTCCCTTGGTGAAGTAATGAGCGAGGTCAAAGCTGTAAGGTCGGAGGTGGGTGTGCCGTCGGAGGTTCCCCTTTTGCGGGCTGCTGCCTTGGTGCGGGCGAGCCTTTTGTCTTCCTTGATGTCGGCTAGGTGTTGGCACGTAGCGAGCCCACGGACCGTGGTGTGGTCCTTGACTTCAATAACTTGGTGCGGCCTTGCGGCCTTTTGCCGAGCCCGATCACAGGATGAAGTTCATGAGTTTCATCATCCTCGTGGCGGGAGGAATCGATCGTGAGGCAGTGGAAGGTCACGTTGCATATTTGGATCTTGGAGGTCTCGAGTGAATCCGATTAATGGCGTGTCATCATTATGCTTGATTTCCAATCTTGGAATGTCGTTGGTCTTTGGTCCCCTCGGTGGTGACAACATCGCCGTAGGCGTAGTTAGCTCGTTGCCTTGCATGAACTTGAGGCTTGGTGAAGGGTGGATGCCACGCCATTGATTTGATGCAGCCCGGGGACGCCCCAGGATGGGCTGTGAAAGTGATTGGAATGTCAACACTTGGAATTCGGTGGGGATCACCCGCTTGCCGAACCGGATGTTGAGAGTAGCAACCCAGGAGCAGTACGGGAAGTAGAGTCATAGGCCTTGACGGTGTGGGTGAAGGCTTAAGATGCGTGGGCTTGATGTCAAGCGGGTCCATCATCTTGGCGGGCAAGACATTCATTCCGAACCTCCGTCTACCCAACACGCTTGGGGAAGGCGACGCTCGTCAGTTTGGGCTGTGATGTAGAGCGCTCATTGTGATCGGCCCCAAATTTTGGAAGGTCCCAAATCGTGAAGGTGATAATGTTGCCATAGTGGATGTTACCAATCATCGGAATGACTTCATACGGGGTTGCGTCCACGGGGACCATGGTACGGGCCGGAGCTTTCCTCTAGCTTGAGCTTGTGAGGATAAGAGGAGGTGGCCGAGACCAAGGGAAATGTTTGCACAGTGCGCTTGGTAGTGAGGATCGGGTCCTCTTTCAAGGAACTTGTGTCTTGAGTGGCCGGATTGCAAGTGCAGCTCCGTCGGCTTTTTGGTGGCACTTAGGTGGTAATGCATGGATTTGACCCGATCGGGTTAGAACGGCGACATCGGGTTTGGTCCGCTTACGAGCATTTGCTCACGAGTTGAGCCATAGTTAGAGGAGGATTCCCTCGTAGCGTAGGGCCATATGTCTTCCCTCAACTCATTGATTGTGGATGAATTCCGGGAGCTTCGGCGGCTTGACGGATCATGTCCCAGGATACGGGCTTAGGTGCCTCTGCGGGGAAGGTAGCCTACGGTTTGGCGTAGGCTGTTCGAATGTAAGTGCACAACGGTGATTGCACAGGCGGGCGTGCGTTGCGACCCTCGGGGAGGTTGGAGAGTTCTCGGCTCAAGCGAGCGGTCTCCTTGATCTCTTCACGGTATATCGCGTTCCTTTCCTTCTTGCTGAGCATACTCGGGCGATGCAGAGTTGGAGTGCAGCGATACTCGTGGTTGGCTAGTTTTCCTCCACTCTGGGCCCCGGATCAACCTTCTTGCGGCGGAACTGCGTCGAAGTTAATACTGCGTTTCTTCCCGTATGAGAATAGCCGGTGCTTCTTTGAGCTGCGTGCGGCAATCTAGGTAAACCTCCATCGGGGAGAGTTTTCTTCTTTGCTTTATCGAGTGGCGGGTATGTCGGAAGGTGAGTGCACGGCTTCCCGAACATCTGCCCATGTGGCCCAGTTGTTGTCCCAGTTGATCGTTTACGTAAATGAAGGGCGCAAATTTGTGTGGAATTTCCACGAGTAGTTGCTCGAGGCAATTTCCATCCTCCTCCTGTTTTTAAATAGACCTTCCTCCACGAGTTGGCCTTTCAATTTGAGTGCGGTAATGATCCGTTCCCGTCCTCCCAGGACCCTTGGGAGTCGGTTTTGTTGACTTCATGCCGGCTTGGAAGAGAATGGTTTCATCATCTTCGTCGTCGTTTTCTGAGAGAACTTGCTTTCCTCGGGAAGGTAAGCGGCAGGATTCGTTACTGCCGTGTCGTTCCATCTCCTAGGTCATCGGGACCGTTGACCACCCTTGCACAGCGGAGGGGTTGGATGAGAACAGACGGTAGTCAGGGGAAGTTGCCATGGGCAAAACTCCTGAGGTCGAAGCGGTCTAGAGTGGCCTCTAGCTTTCTGTCTGAAAATTTGCTGTGACACTTTAAGGGCTTGGTCCACTGTAGGTCTTTCGAGCTTGGTCTTCGTCCCAGATGACTTTCTTGAGCGGCTAGTTCCATGAGAGCTTTCCTTGCGAGACCTGGCGATCTCAGTAGAGTGCGCATCGTCGGCTAGTGTCCGGAGCCGTGATTACATTCAAATCGCCGAATGGCGGAACACTTGGATTATATTGACGAAGGAAGTCGGGTAGGACATTCCATGCGTCCTTCCTTAATCTCGATCACGAAGTTTGCCCATATACGCTTGATTGACCCCACGGGGTATTGAATGCAATGTTGACGGTCTCGTGATCTCGTTCGATCGCCAAGTCTATCGAGCTAGCGGTCGGCGCGGGATGTACGAATCAGGGCCGTGACGGCGGGAGTAGAATCGGCGAAGCATGTTGATCTTTGAGGTGGTCATTTCTGTGTCGAAGGCGGCTGCGCCTTGCGGGAAAACTTTCCACGAGATGTTTTCGGGGTGGGCTGCCGAAGCGTTCCCGAGGTTGATCGACTTGTAGCGGGTGAGGAGCTTGGTCTCCTTTCTTTGTTGCCCTTGGCCTTAGCGGCGTTTGAGGGTATAAGCTTGGCGACGGCACGGGCCGGTTGCCGCGGGCGAGGTACTCGGAAGTAGTGATGAGCTCGAGCTCGCTTGGCCGGGGCCTCGTTTACCATGAGCGAGCGGTCATCGAGGGTGACCTTGGTGTTGCGAGAATACGATAACAAGGACGGGATCCTTGGCTTCATCGAGATACACTGGAATAGATGATATTGGCGAAGTCGTCGTCCTTTACTTGATCGAGAGGATTCCTCGTTGCGTGAATCACGTGCTTCCAATTATCGGATAGGCATGCATGCTGTCTTGGACGTTGAGCTTGACAATTTCCATGGTATTGGAACCTTGGTCGTAAGTGACACGATCGGAAGGAGTTCAGTCCTCAAAGCGAGCATGTGAATGCGGAGGTGCGCTGCGGGTGCCTTAGCGTCCTCGACTCCGGAGAGTCGATTCATCGTCATCGATCGCTCAATCCCGAGTGTAGGGACGTATTGCGTCGAGGTTGCGTTCTTTGGAGCGGCTAGGAAAACATCATGCTCTTCGTTGGAGAAGAGGGTGCGGCGGGTAGTTCCTCGTGGAGGACGTCCCCATACAACTTCCATGCATTCATCCAGAGAATGACGGTGCTTGATGACCTTTATCACAAAAACACTCTTAGCACTGGCGAGGGCAGAGAGTTTGTTTGGAGAATCTTGACAAATCTCCGATTGGAGGCAGGGGGTTTATGTGCCCGTATCTTGGCGATATTCGGCGTTTCCTTCCAATACGCCTCCAAGTGTTGGAAACGACGGTTGAACTTGATGTATCGGGCTTCGAGTGCACTTTGCTCGAGTACGTTTACATAGTTAGCATCTCCGGACTGAGGATTACTGATGAGATTTGCCCTGGTAGTCCCTTGGTTGATTCGAAGGAGGTAACCCGGTGCACAGTGCGGACACGCTTGGCTACTTGTCTCGGCTTCGTTTCCCTATGAGGAAAGCTGTCCCCTCGGATGACTTCGAGATCTCCCTGCCGAGTTAATGAACTTGACGATGGAGAGTGGAAGCTATGGCTTTCATGTGGTGTAACGAGGCGTCCCAAGGAAGGGTTTGTGAACTCGGATGGAATGTCCCATCGCGTGGAATTTTCTTTGGCACCATTTTGGGTTTCGAACGAAAGTTCCCCATAGTCAACTTTGTCCCCAGGATGGGGCAGAGACGAGTTATCGTGAGCCTTGATAGTCAGTAGACGGTATAAAATGCCTTTCATGTGAATGCTTGGAGAGCTCGCATCATGCCGAGAGGAAGGACATTAACAGTGACCCGTTATCTACCAATACTCAGGGGAGTGATATGGTGTTGAGTTTGAGAGTGATGTACGAGGAAGCTTCGTTGTGCCCCCAGGCGTCTCTCGGTAAGTCTTAAATCCACGAGCATTGATCATCTTTGCCATACGGGCGGGAGTCGTAGATCTCGTCTCTGTCCGTATGAGGAAATTAATCAGAAGCCGTGTCAGTTTCACTGTCTTCCTCTTTGCGAGGTAAAGCCTTTCTTTGGAGACCTCGGGGAGTATGTTGAAATTTGCTGTGGCGGTTGCATGCTTAGTTAGCTTACATTGATCGGAGTGCGGGTGCCAAGGCGGCCTTGATCTTCCTTTACCGGTCCGGGCTCGGAAAGGCTGGACAAGATTGAATCTTGGGTGATCCCGTGGAGGGTTAGGCTTACGGCGCGGTAAGACTGCCAAGATCGAGGTATTC